>CM040973.1:0-20561 GCA_022985045.1 Macadamia tetraphylla | reverse complement strand
ATTGACCATTTGTTGTCTTAGGCATTAATGCATGCCAACTTGGTGATGAAATTAGAAAGAAAGAAGGGAAGCTTGATTCTCCAGGTTGGTTTCTTCTCATATTTATTTTATACCAAAGTTTCCCAACATCAATTTAGCTATGCACAAGTGCACAATCCTTTCAAAATCAAATTAATATTGTATGATGCATCTAACTTTTAGTGCACTACCCAACCCGGCCCCAACCCCAACCCCTTTTCCAAAAGAAAAAATAGGGAAAGAAGACTTCATGCAAATAAGATCCTAAACAGCTAACCCATTTTCATATGATGGTTGTCATAGTATTTGAGAATGGAAGAATTGGAGCATGGGTCGAGACAGCTAGTCATTTTGGACGGGTGTTACTCAAGAGAAGCAAAGTGTTGGTACTCGATGAAGCTACTGCATCAATAGATACTGCGACTGACTATCTAATTCAACAAACACTTAGGCAACACTTCTCAGGGTCTACTGTCATCATAATCGCGCATAGAATAACATCAATTCTTGATACTGATAAGGTCCTCCTCCTCGATAATGGTTAGTATCTAAAAATTAATACACTGCAAATTAAAATGGGTTGAATTTAGTTCGATATTACATCTACTCATCTATGGTGCTTGCCTAATCAAATTGACATGTTTTTTCTTATTAATTAAGCAGGTCTTATAGTGGAGTATGATTCCCCAGCCAAATTGCTAGAGATCAAGTCTTCGTCATTTGCAAAGCTTGTTAAGGAGTATACTCAAAGATGTAGCTCCTAGTATTTGAAAGGTTAAATGAGTAAGTTTTGAGTGGTTAGATGTTACTGAGGTGCATTTATTTTTTGAGTATGACAGAGATTTGTTTGGAGAAGATGGTGGAGTAGATATCGAGGATGCTTGTAACCATTTGGGTTGGCATTGGCATTCAATTGAAGCATTGAAGGTAAAAGAGAAGAAGAGTTTTTTTTTTTTGTGCGTGTCTATAAAGCTTAATTAGAAGAGTTTTTTTTTTGGCTAAGGATACAACAAATGAATTTCATTAAATCAAGGCAAAATTACTATTGAGCTATTGATCCACCTTCATCATGGCCATCAGCAGAACAAAAGCTCAACCAAAAGGACTATTTACATAAATCATATCGGGATGTTTTGAAAATCGACTTACATTAAAAGCAGAAAAGATGGAGCTTCTTCCCAAATTTCACACGTTCTTGAAATTGCCCCATGCTTAGCCAATTTGTCAGCCACCGCATTGACCTCTCGAACAACGCGAATGATCAATGAGATATTATCCAAGTACTGCTTATGGAATAACCACTTCTGCTCAAAACACAATGGAATTTTTTGAGTTCTGATACATGACACCACCACCATTGAATAACATTCTACCCATAACTTATTCATCCCCATAGCTCTTGCACTTTGAATCCTAGAAAAGAAGAAGTTGCGAACTCCGCCGTAAAGTTTGTCCCAATCCCTTCATATTACGCAAAACTTATTATAGGAAATCCTGCGCCATTGCAGAATATCCCACCTACTTCAAAGCACCCTGGATTTTCACAGAGCACCCGTTTATATTTAATTTGAAGACCATTGACGGGGGAAGCTCCAAAACAATTCCAATATTCTCTTAGGTTGGACCAAAACCGTAGACACTGTTAGATTTTTAGACAAAAGAAGGTCTGACATAGAGGTTACCTGAATCGCCTCTAGTGTGGAAAACACCTTGAGATCTCTCAGAATCAATTTCACCTTCCATTTTGCAGTCCATTTTTTATCTTCAAAGAACCTCCTGTTTCTCTCCTCCCAAAGATGAAGAGGCACTAGAATGCAAAGAGGCATCCACAACTTAAAACAACACACACCCCGCAGCCTTCCTTTTCCACAAGAGAATAGTTCCAAAATAGACGAGAAGCCAATCCATCTCTGATCGAACAACGCAAGCACTTTTGACCACACAACACAAGCAAACAGCAATCTAAGATGATATGATTCGAAGTTTCTACATGCTTAAAGCATAAACTACATCTAGATGGTAAAGCAATAGAAGGCTTCATAATTCTATCATTAGTTGGAAGGTAATCATGCATTAACCTCCATGCAAATATTGACTGTCGAGGAAGAAGACCTTTCAGCAAACAAGTCTCGACCAGCTTTTAGAAGTACTCTTTGATCTCAAACCTTCCCTTGCTAAGGAAACTGAGAATTTTCGTGACTCAATTAGAGACCAGACCAATCTGTCCGGCCTATTAACTGAGGGGAGTTGAAAGCAAGAACGCGCTGGCAAATGCTTTGCAAATTGGAGGACGCCACCGCTGGTAGCACCAGTTTGCCATCTTCAATAGAATCAGACACTATGGCTAACATAGCTCTTGCTTGAGGCTGAACATGGTCAATATCATTGAAAATCTTTCTATTCCCCAACCAACGATCGTCCCAAAATTTAATGGAAGAGCTTCACCAACAACCCATCTAGCATGATTTGAACAAAATCTCAAACTTTTCTATTACCAGGAAAAATAGAAGATGATGAAACATAACAATTTAAGGAATCGTCTGGCGCCACAAATCTACCTCGCAAGAAAGCCGCCAAACTAGACTTTTTGGTCTTGACATACCAACAAAACTTGGCCAACAAAGCTAAATCAACTTCCTTAAGCCTGCGAATTCCAAGACCACCCTCCCTTTTTTTTCGCTAAAAAGTCATGTATATTAAAATGAAAGAAGAAAAAAAATATAGTACATCGAGAGGAAGGAAATACCCAACACTCACACTAATAAGAGAGGGAGAAGCGAAACTCCACCTTGGCATTGCCATCTGATACGCAACTACCCAACTCCACAAAACAAAAATCGGAAAGAGAAGAAGATCCTAGGTGAATCAACCTAGCGCCGATCATCCATGTCTAATTCCATTTGAACCAGAGTTGGCCAAATTGAAATCGACTCACACTTCAAACGAAGCGTGACTTTGACAAAAAATCCCCTTTAATTTGCTTCCCTATAGCAATGCGTTATTTTCCATTCCCATCCTCCAAATAAAATACAATTTATCCATCTTTGCCGAGCTATCCATGGACTTTGCCTCTTGAAAAATAGTCCTGCAACTGAATCACATTCTATCGAGCCGTTTCACATTGCTGCTTAGCTAATTCAATCCCTATCATAAGCGCTAAAATTCAGCCTCAAAATTTGTGCGAGTTCCTAGAAATTTTGAAATTTGCCATACCGCCTTTTCATTGAAGGATTCCCCGCTGGACTCCTGGATTACCAATGAGCAACCATCAATTGATTTTTATCCAACTGGATTAGGAGGGCACCGGAAAATAGTGAAGATTTCAGGGCCTTCTCCGCACCTGAAATACCCAATCTTCTTGCGGTGACAAGATCCGAAATTGAGATGGCTGCCCTGAATGAACCAACTCTTGGCAGCTAATTTCTCTCTTCACTTGGCCAAAACAATGCTCTTTTGATTTTGAGATTCCTTGAATTTTCTTCCATTCCTCTCCAACCAAGTAAAGTAAGGGATTAAAACAAAACCCTTCACACACCCCTTTAAAGATGGTCTTCTTGGCCGATCTTTCCACCAAGCTATCAAACTTTCAACTCCTTCAAATCCAGGCCACCTAAACCCAAAACAACAACAAAATTTCGCACATGAAAACGCAAAAGAACATTCATACATGGTATGATTTATTGACTCTTCCGCTATGCCACGAGAGAAACCTTGAGATGGCAATGGAACCCTCTCTTTTCACATTATCATCGATAGCTAGCTTATTTTTCAACATTCTCCATCCAAACACCCGATTGGCGAGGCTGAAGATGAGAATTCCAAATCAATGAATACCACCCCACCTTTGGCGATTCCGTCTTACTTTTTCCCAAGCGATTTTATTGTAAAAACTCAGATGAATTTAATTCCCAATGACAAATATCATCGGATCTGAAATTATGATATCCTTGGCACGATCAAAGATATTTTGAAAAAATTGAGCTCACAGGGAAAATTCCACTCATCTTGGCAAATGAAATCGAAACCTTTCACGCATCGAATCAAAGATATCTAGCTGCGAACCATACATCTCCTCAATAGACTTCTTTCCCGACCACTATCTTTCCAAAATTTATCCTCGACCATTCCCAACGTCCATTGCTCATGAGGTTACCCACATCCACACCTTTTTAAGACCGGGCCATATCGAAGAGGAAAGGTTGGTAGTTTTCAGCGAACCATCAATCTTGAAACGAGCACGAAAGAAAACACTCATTAGAGAATTTCCATGTTTGATTTGCCATGCTAATTTGCACGGGCATGCAAAATTAACATCTCGCAACCTCTAATGCCAAGACCGCCTTCTGGTAGGTTTACATACCTCATCCCACTTCACCACTATCTTCTTCCGTCTCCATGTCACCGGACCATATGAAGTTTCGCATCCACTTTTCTACTAATTTTATTGAGCTTCACGCCACCAATAAATCCAAATTATGAATTGGAATGCTTGAAATCACGATTTAACCAGCTCCACCCTACCGACCATGGAGAGAATCCGACCCTTCCATCCCGATAACCTCTTCTTGATTTTATCCATCAGGTAACATGTGGTCCTGTTGAACTCTCCCTTGAAGATCTCCACACCTAAATATTTAGTAGGCTGCCTTGCGATTGGATTCCCATAAAAGTACTTATAAAATGTTTCCGTGAGGCAACCTTTCCAAAGAACAAACTACTTTTTCTAGATTAAATATCCGGCGAGAATGCGATATTTATCAAGAAAACCTTAAGATTTTGACAAAGCGGCGAGATGCATTAATGAAAATGAAAATGTCATCGACAAACAATAAATGGGAGGAGTTAACACACCTCGAGGCCCAGGAAGAGACTTAATCAAACCATTCGAACCATGCTTCTAAGACCTCTGAGAGAACCTCTTCGCTGAATAAATAAAAAGGAGACAAAGGATCTCCTTGTTGGAGACCTCTACCAACCCCAAAGAACCCCCAGACCACCGTTCACCAAAATTGATACTCGGAGGATAGAAGAGGTTGTGAATCCAAGAAATCCACCTAGATGAGAAACCAAATTTGCTCGGAACGCAAGAGGAATTCCCAAGCTAGAGAGTCATCGCCTTTTGAACATCGAGCTTGGTCCCATTCCACCACCCTAAGCGAAGAATGCATCAAATTTGAGTTGAGCGAGGCGATATTTGCTGAAATTATTTTACCTATTGGAAGCGCCTTGCTCTTCGAAATCAATTTAGGCAAAACAACAAGTAATCTTGAAGATAGAATTTTGATATCACTTTGCAGGTAAAATTCCCCATACATATAGGTGAAACCTATCTAGAGGCCGCCCCTCAACTTTGGGGATCAAGGAAATAAAGCGTTATTTATTCCTTTTGAAGCCGCCCTTCCTCAAAGAATTTTTTCACCTCGCAAAAATCACCTCAACAATAGTCCAACATCGCTGAAGAAACTACTGGAACCCATCGACACTGGAGAGCTTACAGGATCTAAATCCCAAAGCACTTGTTTAATTTCGTCCCACTGGGACAATCTCCAATCCGCACGTCCTCCTCCTCCAACACTGGGAATATTTTCAAGAAGGTCATTATGAACCGTGATTTCATCAGCCTCATGAAATTTCTCAAAAAATCGAGACATAAAACGATATTCCCTGTTGTGCAAACCCAAGTTCCATCTTCCTTTTTAGGGAGGTGATCTGATTTTCAACCTCCTTAGCTTCACGAGAGATGAAAAATCTTGAGTTACAATCTCCATTTTCATCCATCTCGGTTTAGCTTTTTCAGCCCACAACTTCTCGTACATTTGGTTGGCCTTCAATAATCTTGTTTTGCATGCCTCTCATTAAATAATTCATCATTCATCCCGACCACCTCTATCATATCTTGAACCTTCTTTAATTCCAGCTTTGCTTTATCGACCTCATCATTCGAGTTAGGAAAATTGGCCTCGCCCAAACCTTTAAATTCTCCTTGACCTGCTTTAATTTTTGTGCGAACGAAAATTGGATTACCCCTATCGAAGTTTTCCAAGCTTCCTCAACCACGAGATAAATTGATCATTTTCCATCCAAAAGCTATGGAATCTAAAGGGATATTTGTAGGTCTTTGAACATCATCGAGACAACAATTAAAGGGCATGATCGCATCAAGACAACAAAACACGCCGCTTCACATTTCTAAGCACATCTATCCACTTCCATTACAAAACTCCGATCCAACACCGCAATCGCATGACCCTTCGACGATTATTAGTCCAAGTGAATTTCTTTCCCGAGAAGGATAGAAAGCAATTCACACGCATCAACCATAGCCGGAATTCAGCGTGATCCAAGATTAAACTTACCAGACCTCTTTTCTCATGCGAAACAGGTTGCATTGAAATCCCCATCACGGCATCACGGAACCAAAGTGATATCGACAACTCCAAATCTAACCACAATTGCCTCGCGATAATTTTAAAAGAACTTGCATGTACAAAAGAAATACCCACTTTACTACTGGCCAATCAAAGATGTGATATATATTGATCGACATACACCGCAACAACCGGTCTCGAAACCCCAACTTCCATATAATCCATAAATTTGGGACTTTGTCATCCGAAAATTATGAATGAAATCCACCGATACCCCAACCGACTAAAGAAAATAACAGAATTTACATACACGAACCATGGGTTCAGCCAACTAACACATCCGGCATGCTCCTTCACCAAGAGACGTAAAGCGCACAACCTGCTTTGCCTTCCTAACACCCGAATGTTCCAATACGAATCTTCATGAATTACTTCTTAGAGAATTGATTTTATCGACTTTTAGCTCGACTACTGTTTCTTTCTTTGCTTTCCACCCTCAAGCATACCACCGGCCTCCTTCTCCCGAGCCACGCCACCGTATCCATTCTTATAATTTCGAATGCACAATAGAGGCTGTTCCTTGAACATTCCACCCAGGCAAAGAAGAAACCACATGATCCTCACCGGTCTTCAACAATCGGTGCATAGCACCGCCATGGCAACACCACGTCCGTGTCCTTGACCCCCACCGAGCCTTCTATTACGAGAAGGATACCTCCTCCGAACAACAACCTGCTACAGTGAGTAAGCCCCATTCGGTTCATTCCCCCAATGGATCCATCGGATCACCAGAACTCCATGGAGCGGGTTCTCAGTTGGGTTTGGATCAGAATCAACATCCGATCCCTCATCCATTCGAAATACGTCTCCTTCCTTAGGTTGAATATTAGAAATCTCTCCTTCCTTATTTATAGGATTAGAATCAGACTCTAATTCTATAACCGTCCCTGACACAAAGCTTTCCTTAATTCCATAATTTTCATCTCCGTTGGACTCCTTTCCTAAAGCGTTTGAGACAGAGTTGGAAGGATTCAAAAATATTTGAATATCTCCCCGACCTTGGGCAATTTGAATTAGAGAGATTTGATCTTGAATAGGATCAAAATTATTACGATGTGGCAAAGATCTTCCCTAGAAAGAGACTCTCTCAGAGTTACTCCCACGAGTTGACTCCATCTTCAACATATACCGCCCTGGAACCTTTGCTAATTTATCGCGCACATTGCTTTTCATCATCCAATCTTTTCAGCCTACACTTGGAAATCAAATGTCCGACTCGTTACAAGTATCCAACGCTCCACATTATCTTCATACACCACCTTTTGACGAAACCATACACGAGATGTACTGGTTCTAATCTTTCCACATGCTTCCTCCACCCTCTCTGCCAAGTCGAGATATCAACCTCCACCAGCACTCTCGCAAAGAAGCCAAGAATGCCTTGTCTTGTTAGTCGTCTAGGGACAGGAGCCCTCGCCTTTGCAATAGACAATACACATTTTCGTGCAAGATTCAAGCGGAGATCGAAACCGTATCCATACCAGCTTTGTGAGAAGTTGCTTCTCGTGAATATTAAAATCAGGTTTCCAATGTTGAAATCGAATGACCTGATCACCAATCCTAAGGGAGACCTTCCCACACCGCCTTGTCGCCCTCATGACCTGAATTGAAAAATTACATAACCTTTTCCCAATGGATGCATTAGCACCCCTTGACCGAGGTTCCATTTTTCCCGAGCCTCGCTCTCAAACCATCAAAGAGATCAATCGGAAGTTAACCCTACCGATTAAGGCAAAGCGAAATTTTGTCTCTTGATTCATAGTCTCTCTGGGATCATTACTCGTCTTTTACTCCCTACAGAATCGGCTGGGAGAGTGTCAATGGCAGCCAAGATGAAAGACCCAAGGCTTTTGCATATGTATGTCGCTGCTGCATCCTTGTGCCTTTCATCCTCGGAGGACCATCGGACCACGATCCGAGACTCCGAGCTCCATCATCGTCATCCTCCACAGCGAGCATTCTCCCTGAATCGCGGACACTCTCTCCTCCGAAAGCATTATCTAGTGACTGCGAGACGAAGAGAGGCTGGCGATCGGAGTTCTTGAGATCAGAAAATCAGCAAGTGGACCGTTTCCGTGTTCGGTGTCTCAGCTCCTTCCGAGATCTCAGCTCCAAAGCAAAGCGTCTGTGCCTGAGATCGATGACTGTTGCCGATGCCTAAGATCGAGATCTGCTGAGATCGAGATCTGCTTCGACTCCCGAGATCGAGATCGCCTTGATCTCTGAGATCGAGATCTACTTCGATCATTGCTGAGTCGTAGGAACCTCCAAATGATGATCCACTTTCTACCTGCCCGATCTGCTTCCCTGCCTGAGTCGTAGGAGAGGCTCAGGAAACAACGACCTACAGGGTAGGATAATACTCTCTTAGTCACCACCTTCCCTCTGCACTCTCCGTCCAATCTCTCTCTCTCTCAAAAGAAAGAAAGAAAGAAAAAAAAACGTCTGTGCCTGAGATCGATGACTGTTGCCGATGCCTGAGATCGAGATCTGCTGAGATCGAGATCTGCTTCGACTGCCAGAGATCGAGATCTGCTTCGATCTACAGCCTAAGATCGAAATCTACTTCGATCGACTGCCTGAGATCGACTGCCTGAGTCGCCAGACCATACCTATTTAAAAGACTTTGGATACATTATTAGAATCCCAATGCAAAGAAGACCACCCTCCCTTTTAGGCCTACAAACTCTCAATTCACAACTACTGCTTTAGACTTGTTAGCCTCGCCACTCCAAATGAAGTTTCCAATCCATCTTTCCATCTTGGCAATTGATGATGTTGGCCATAGCTAAACCGAAAATTTGTGAACCGGAGTGCTGCTCATCAATGTTTTCACCAGTTCTCCCTTCCCGCCAAAGATAATAATTTTATGTTTTTCAATCAGTCAGATGAGCCATAGAATTTGTCCATCAAAGGAGGATCAACTCTTTTAACCCGACCTTAAAAGATCAACCCCATGATATCGAGTTGGGAACCGACATTCTAGGATGTCTAGTACTTCCTCGATTCTTCGCTTCTTACTTTTCTCCAGGTTGATTTGTTGAACTGAGTAGGCTTGGTAAAAGACTAAAAACCTCTTCAAGTTTTTAATAGTCATAAAAATGAGAAGGTCATCTGCATATAACAAGTGCGACAGGGTAACTAACTTTCTAGGTCTAGGAATTCCTTTAAAAAAACTTTTGTTACGAAGAACGCTCAGATCCCTACACAACACTTCTTCTGCAGTGATAAAAAGCATGGGAGACAGAGGGTTGCCCTAATGGAGGCCTCTTTCTACTTCAAAGAAATCAGCTAGACCACCATTTATCAACATAGACAACCTAGAAGATTGGAGAATCTATCTAACCCAGTTGATCCAAATTTACCTAGGACATCAAACAAGAAATCCCACTCAAAAGTATCAAACGCCTTTTGCACATCTAGTTTCAACCCTATATTCCCACCAAAACTCTTAGCCATCATCATGTTTGTGAGCTCTGAAGCAACCCCAATGTTAGAGAAAATGATTTTCCCTTTTTGAAATGCACCTTGCTCTTCAAATGTGATCCGAGGAAGGAAAGGAGAAATTCGTATAGCCAAAATTTTTTGGAATTAATTTGAAAAAAGAATTCCCACAACAAATTGGCCTAAACTGACCTATCTTACGAGCATTGTCTACCTTAGGAATTAAGGAAATGAAATTACTATTAACACCTTTGGTGACACCCCTTCATTAAAAAAATTATAATAACATTGCATACCTCAGAGCCTACTATATCCCAGAAAACTTGGTAGAAAGTACCTGGGAACCGGTCCAGACCTGGAGCTCTAGAAGGATCTAAGTCAAAAATTGACAACCGATGTTCCTTAGGGGAAGGCACAACTGTGAGAGAAGCATTGTCATCTCCATTCAAAATCTATAGGACAACTGCAAGCAGACTTTCACACTCTTCAAAGACACCCCGTTTGTGAAAGCATTCAAATGGCTTACCATTTAGTTCCCAATAGCAATAGGATCGGTCATAATTTCACCATTTTCACCCTCAAGCTCCCAAATAATATGTTGACATCTTTTAATTTTAGTGGAGATACGAAAAAATTTGGTGCATAGATCACCTTCCTTAAACCATTTAACTCTAGCCTTCTCAGCCCAGAGGTTCTCCATACATCTTGCCTCACAAACATCTCCTGCTCAAAAAAGCATTCATTTATCCCTGCATCTTCAATTTTGTTCTAAACCCCCTCCAAAGTTGCCCTTGATTTATCAACATCTCTATCAATATGAGAAAAAACAGACTTTGCCCTGCATCTCAAATGATTCTTCAACCTTTTCAATTTTTGAGCAGCAATGAACATGGGTGTGCCCTTTACCGGCACCTCCCAAGAATTTCGAACAATAGTCCTGAAGTTTATGTGATCAGCCCAAAATCTTTGCATTCAGAATGGAATATTTGGAGGACGGCAAACTTTATTACTGTCCACATCAATAGGAGAGTGGTTAGAGTATCCACGATGTAAAACACGCTAGGCACAAGCAGGAAATCTTTGTAAGCACTCCTCATTACAAAAAACACCGATCAAGAACAGCACATACATTGCCAATTTTTCTATTATTTGACCATGTGAACTTAAGGCCCGAAGTATTTACTGGAAGAAGCGACGCCGAGTCCAGAAATGCCACAAAATCCTCTAAAGAACCTTGACTAAACCTACCGGGACCTCGCTTCTCATGGGAATACAAACTAGCATTGAAATCTCCAAAATTATGGTGCCAGAGATAGAGCATAAGAACAGCGCACACGTTACCAAGTTTTCTATTATTTGACCATGTAAACTTAAGGTCCGAAGTATTTACTAGAAGAAGCGACGCCGAGTCCAGAAATGCTGCAAAATCTTCTAAAGAACCCTGATTAAACCTACTGGTACCTCATTTCTCATTGGAATACAAACTAGCATTGAAATCTCCAAAAATGCGGTGCCAGAGATAGAGCACAAGAACAGCGCATCCGTTACCAATTTTTCTATTATTTGACCATATAAACTTAAGGCCTAAAGTATTTACTAGAAGAAGTGATGCCGAGTCCAGAAATGCCGTAAAATCCTCTAAAGAACCTTGATTAAATCTAACGGGACCTCACTTTTCATTGGAATACAAACTAAGCATTGAAGTCTCCAAAAATGTGGTGCTAGAGACAGAGCACAAGTCGCACCATAACTGGCGTCTATCTACTTTGAAATAGGAAGCATGAATCATAGAGACCAGAATCCTTATGCCCATTACCTCCAATACCAAAGTAAGATGATCTGATTCTAGAACTACTGTCGGTCGCCGGATATTCTCTTTCCAGAAAAACCAAATACTTGGGTATGAATCCACCCAATGATTATGAATAAAATCCACCTCATATCCCCTAGCACTAAAAAAACTTTCTTGGGGATCAATTGGCATCCACCTTTGGCTCTACAATACAAAGAAAAGAAGGTTGCTGCTCCCGAATCAAAACATGCAATGCTGCCCGAGCATGATCATTGGCAATTCCCCTTATGTTCCAAAATATACTCTTCACTGTGGAGAAGAACGCTTGGAACCTGGAGCGGTGTGCCTGGTAGAAACACCTACACCCAAATTTTGTTGTAGCAGATTATCTACTACCCCCATTTCCTGACGACGATTCCCCTTCTCTGTGCCGCCGCCGATGATCTCTTCTCTTGATCTGTTCTCAACAGGAATAAAAGGAGCTAAATTATCATCTTGAACGACATTGGACAGATCATGCTGTACAATAGCCATACAACCATTATCCTCAACAGCTACAGTCATGACATTAGAGTCTACAACAGCCCCTTCCATAGGCCTCGAGTTAGACAGAACCACTTCTAAACGCCATCCCTCCAAGAGATCCCCAATTATCTCGCCATCCCTCCAAGAGATCCCCAATTATCTCACAATTCAAAGCATGATTCACAAAAAGCCTTGATCTTGAACCGGAACTAGAAGGAGAACCCATTTGTCCAAGCTCCACGACCCTACCGTCCTTATTAACCATAAATTTTGGAGACCCACTAACTCCATTCGCCACATCAGCATCATTCAAATCCTCACCAGAATTTGCAACCTAATCCACCATACCCTCTTGACCCTTATTAGCTCCTATAATCACTCTTGGGAATAAAGAAAAATTAATTCCCCCAATGGAAGGAACCAAATTAGAGCCCACCAAATCTTGCCTTCCAAAACTGGTGTTATTTGCCACATCAGCATCATTCAAAAGAATGAAGACGAATTGGCTCTTCCACCACCCCCGCTGCCACCCGCGGCCTCCACATCCTTCGTTGTCGACGGCCAACCACATTATTATCAACATAATTCGCTCCAAGAACTCCAGTCTCCCTAACCGAAGGGCGATCTTTTGCCGGTCAGGCATCCGACCGATGACCAAATCGCCAACAAGATGCACACCTAGTTGGTGGGTCACTTTTGGCTGTGAATCATTGTCATCTCGTAAAATGACCAAAAGAAGAGTCTCGCATTCGTCGATCAATTGCAATAGGTCGTCCCACCGCCTTGGCCATGGACAAGAGGATTTCCTCATCCCAATATTCCTGTGATAGGTTTGGAAATCTCACCCACATTAAAGATGGGTGACAGGAAATTTTTACCACCATACATTTCATATACCAAGATATAAGAATACAGTCAAAAAGGTCTAGAGGCCAGCCAGCACGATGCCCTTGCACTATCCAATTATACACTTCTCGACTGTTGATCCGCACATCTAGTTCACTGTACCCCTGTGCCCTTCCGTGGCGCAAACCTTGCAAGAGATACTCATAGCCTTTGAAGCTAACAAAGACTCTAAAATGCCAAAACTCATAAAAAAAAAAAAAAAAAAAAAAAAAAAAAAAAAAAGAGCAGAAAACTGCACTACAGAACACTATATAAGTCCTTTTTTTTTTTTTGCTAAAAGGTCATTTAATTAAAAGAGAACAGAGCAAAACAAGAGAAATACAAAAGGCGCCGATCCCACTAAACCCACTTGCAACCTCCACCTTGGCATGGCCATCGCAGGGAAACAAGCAAAGGCTTAGCCAAATCGAAAGCGGTGCTGTCCACGCGTGAAGCTAACTCATCAACTACATGTCTCGGAACTCCACGAGAATTCTGAATTACAAGATTTAGATGCTTTCCTAGCCGAAAATCAGCGACAACATTAGCTTCAAAACGGTGAGTGATCTTCCATTGCACCAACTCCAAAAGGAAATAACAGATCTCCATTTCGCAGGGCAAACCATGGAATCTCCCTTCTCGAAGCTACTTGAGACCACGACTGAGTCCGACTCAATCCAAACACCCCTAGCATGATAGTGTCTAGCTAGCAGAATACCCTCCAAGCGCCTCAAATTCAGCTTCATATATTTGTTTGACTCCGGAAAAATGCTAAAAGAGTCGATTACCTTGCCTTTATCATCCCGTAAGACACCACCAGACTGCATTACAGGTTACCAAGCGAACTTCCATCCACATTGATCTTCATCCACTACGGAAGGCTTACACGATGAACCTCAAGAGGTGAAGGGAAGTTGGATTTCTAATACTTAAACCTATCTTCCTGCAGGTCATCAAGTCCGAAATCGAGCGAACTTCTTCACTTGATCCGTCCGACAAAAGTGAACCTCTTGCCTTATACTTTGAAAGATATACCGCCTGCCTTTCTTTATTTTCCGCCTTCTTTTATTTCTTTCCCACCAAATATGGTTGATAGTGATGATCAAGCCCAACTTCCATGGCTTCTTTAGTGAATCACTTGAGATTTCCTCTTCCACCATGGAACAATGATTGAATGCTTGGATGATTTACCCGCCACTCCAAAAAATCTAAAAATTCTTCCATATTGATATGGAGAATGAGCAGTGTAAAAAATATGAACCATACTTTCTTGACCTTTCCACACAGTTGCATCTGGATGGGAGATAAACACCTTTTGACAAACCAGTCGTCGTTGGGATTCTACCATGCACCACTCTCCATCCAAAATGGAGTATCTTGGAGGAAGGTTCTTACGCCAAATCAAAGAAGACCAGTTCACCTTCAAGGATTTCACTCTAATGACCTCCCAAGCCGACCTTGAGGAGAAATACCTGAAGGAACTAGCGACCACACCTAAATCCTCCATCGCAAACTCGGAATGTCAATCTTTTAATCATCCAAAATTTCATTAAGCATAGGAGATACTACCTCGGTAGCGCCATTCTCCATTTATGATAAACTACCCCACCTTTGTGCGTAGATAGAGTATGGTCACTATCCAAGTGAAAGAAGTTCCATAATGGATTTTGGACCCCACCATTTATCCTTCCGAAATTTGCAAGCTGACGTTCCCTATGATCCAGTAGCTCCTTGTCATCCACAAAGGACCACATTTTCCGAGACCTGCAAAAATAGTGGAGGTGTTGCAATTTTGAAGGATCTTCCATCCTTCTTTAGGAATCGAGCTCGAGAAAGGTTAACGCTGCTGTCTTCTCCGTTTGATCCTCCAAATCAATTTCATGACATTGCTTTATTGGAATCTCGCAGTCTCCTAAGGGACCCTCCCTCATCCTTGGGCTTACATAGAGTCCCACTTCAACTGTGCACTTAACGTATCTACATCACTGTCCAAATAAAATTTGCATCCATTTCTCCATCATCGCCACAAGAGATGCAGCCACCAATAAACAGAGAAACTATGAGTCGGCATCCCCGAAAGCACCGATTTAACCAATTCCACCCTACCCGCCATTGACAACAATTTCCCTTTCCAACCCGCCAGTCTCCCCTTAACCTTGTCCATAATCGGCAACAAAGTATCTTTTTTAATCCTTCCTTGAAGATTTCCACACCTAGATACCTTGTAGGGAAGGTACACATGGGAATGCCTAAAGTTTGAGATATTCGATGCTTCCGGAAGGTGATATTTTCCCAAAAAAGTTTACTTTTTCTAAGCTGATGCCCCTTGAAAACTCTTGGTACTTTAGGAGAAATTCTTTAGAGTCCTCACATACCTCATAGAAGCTTTGGAGAAGATGAATATGTCATCGCAAATAGAATATGAGGCGAGTTTTGACACCGCGAGGCCCATGAATTGGCTTCAGTTGATTAATCTCGATCAGATGCTTTAAACCTCGCGATAGCACTTCCTCCGCAATAATAAAAAGCATGGGAGATATTGGGTCCCCTTGCCTCAGCCCTCTTTCCACACCAAAATATCCCTGTGGACCTCCATTAATCAAAATCGATATCTTAGAGGATATCAAAATTTGGTTCAGCCATGTTATCCACTTCTCTGTGAATCCAAAGCGCCGCAGCACCTGAAACATAAATGACCACGAAAGAGTATCATATGCTTTCTTGATGTCAATTTTTAATCCCAGACCTCCCCCTCTCATAGAAGCAAACATCATATTAGCCAGTTCTGAGGCCACACTGATGTTGTCATGGATTAACTTTCCTTTTTGAAATGCCCCCTGCTCTTCAGATATCAGCCTAGGGAGCAAATTAGCAAGCCTCATTGCCATTATTTTGGAAAGAATTTTACAATAAAAATTCCCCATACACAGTGGCCGGAATTTATCGATAGAAGATGCTCCCTCCTCCTTAGGAATAAGTACCAAAAAATTGTTGTTCACACCATTGGGCAATTGACTAGTACTAAAGAAATACTTAACTGCATTGCACACCTCTAACTCGACAATATTCCAGCATCTTCTAAAGAAAGCTCCAGAAAATCCATCCGGACCAGGAGAGCTATCTGGGTCCAGGTCCCAAACAGCTCTTTTGATTTCTTCATTCCCTGGTAAGACATCAAGCACATAGTGATCACCTTGATGAAGAACCATAGGTATAGATTCAAGAAGCTCCTCATGCTCCACTAAAGGCACAGCTTTGTAAAATTGCTCATATGACTGAACTGTATAATTCCCTATCGGTGTTACCTTCCACCAAGGTCCCATCAGGAGTTTTGAGGCTTCTTATAGAGTTTCTGAGTCTTCTCATTTTAACAGAAAAATGAAAAAACCTAGAATTGCGATCCCCTTGCTTCATCCATCTAACTTTGGCTTTTTCGGCCCAAAGTTTTTCATGGTTTTCCATTGCTTTTATTAGAGAGGTCTTCGCATCCGCTTCTAACCCAAACAAATGATCATCCATGCCATTTATTTCAATAGTCTGTTGCACCTGCGCTAGCTTATCCTTGGCTTCCTCAAGGGCTTTATTGAAATTCGGGAAAGCCTCTCTCCCCCAATTACGGAGCACACCCTTCAGCCTTTTGAGTTTCAGCATGAGAACAAATATCGGATTCCCTGAGACCCACTCTTCCCATGATGTGGCAACTACCTGCTCAAAATCTCCATGTTCCATCCAGAACTTATGGAACCTAAAGGGGCAATTAACGGCCGTTGAGATGAAATTGAGGTGAACAATAATGGAGAATGATCCAAGCAATTCTAGGAGGACCTTGGCCACAATCTCGGAAAAAGTCAATCCATTCTTCATTACAAAAACATCGTCCGAACCAGCAAACATTACCACGACGTCTATTGTTAGACCAGGTGAATTTCCTCCCCGATGATGGCACTTGGGCCATCCCACAAGCATCCACCAGAGCACCAAACTCAGCAGCTGAACCCATACTAAAATTCCCTGGCCCCCTTTTTTCATGGGAGAACAAAGTCGCATTAAAATCCCCAATTATAGCCCAAGGGAGAAGAGGCTGGGGGAGATCAGCCACTAGCTTCAACCACAGATCCCTTCTTCCTACTCTAAAGCTGCTGGCATGAATGAAAGAAATCTGAAACCATTTCGATTCCCACTTAATAATAATCGAAATGTGCTGCTCAGACTCAGATACAACAGCTGGGGTGTTCAAATTTCTCTTCCATAAAATCCACAAATTAGAGGGTTTCCCAACTCTACAATTGTAAATGAAAGAACTATTGAATCCCAATTTATTAAAAAATAAATGTGGAAAAGCACTTACCTCAATCATCGGCTCTGCTATACATATAATGTCCGGAGCTCTATCCTTAATAAAATGTCGTAAGGCATTCCTGCCTGCCGCCTTCTTAATTCCTCTGATGTTCCAAAAGAAAACCTTCATGATCAGTTACATGGAGGCAGAGTAGTGAGCAGCCTCATCATTCTGCTCTGTCTCAGAAACGTGCTTACCAAGTCTATCCGACCCTTCAACACGCTGCATGATCATATCTATTTCTTCCACTTCCTTATGATGAATAACTACTCGGCCTTCCACCAGGCACGATTGAGAAAGCTCAGTCAAATTATTCTCAGCCCCCTCCCAAACTTGGCCCCTGCCACTCTTTCCCCCTCTGCCACCCCTACCACCTGGTTTGTAGTTAATTTTGCGCCGTGGTCGTAAAGCACGCACCATTTGAGAATACTCCTCGTTCGAGATTCCCGACCGAATATCACCCTCCCTGTGATCGCTCTCCTCACCTGAGGCCTGCAATTCATTCTCAGACTGGTTAGAAGACCGGGTCGACCCAAGACCATCCACGTCCAAAATATTATCCACTCTCTGCCCAACACCCATCAGATCCACCCCAGCCTTAGCATTGTGAGGACTATTCTCAATTGGGAAATATTCTTCACCATTTAAGTCCACCACTAAATCTTGGCACTTAAGGTAACCCTCCACATTTGGCTCATTACAGATTTGGGAAGTATTCCCATTTGCTGCATCAACCATTCTGGTAGGAGACCGCATATTCCTTTCCTTTTGGGAAGGATTGTCGTCCCTGCCAGCTTCCTGGCCGTCGCCGACCTTATGAGAAGGCTGCTCAACAGCAGTTTTCCCCACCGTTTTACCTCTGCATTGGTTCGCATGATGTCCCAGTTTTTTGCACGAGAAGCATCGAACCATATTGTCTTCGTAGACGATTCGCTGATTGAACCAGAATATCGTCTCCTTTCCCGGTTGTCTTCGTTCCACTTGCATCTCCTCAACTCTAACGCCATTGAGCTCCATCTCAACTAGGACTCTTGCATAATTACCCATCGTTGCTTTTAATGTTTTATTGTCCAGGGCGACAGGCCTTCCTGCTACCTTTGCCATGGTCAATAGGATTCTCTCATGCCAATACTCCATGGGAAGCTCAGGGAAACGGATCCAAACGAGCTTAGTGTGAGAGTAATTATCATTAATATTAAATTCTGGGCGCCATCTCTGAAAGCGAATAATTTGTCCCCCTACTTTGATCGGTCCTCTCCTCCATATTGAGGCCATATCTCCCTCCTTCTCAAAACGAAATAGAATAAAACCCTTCCCTAAGGGAGAAAGGTTCACATTCCCCTTTAGCCTCCAACTCGCAACCACCTCGCGCCTTATATCATCCATAGAAACAAACCTGAAGTTTACTTTGCCTATCAGCGCAAAGGAAAAAGTCTCCAGTTTCTCTTCATACGCTTCCTGTGGAATCACTACCCTCGTCAGAGATCCAACACGAATCGGATTTGGGAGATCCTCCACGTTAGGGAGAGTCTTCTTTGTCACCGTAGCATAAGATTTGCGGACTTTCCGATCCACAGGCTGTCCATCTTCATTATTTCTCTCACCCTCTCTCTCCTCCCCTTGCTCCACCGAAGTACCAGGCACCACATCAGGAGTGGAGGGACACGCAGGGCGCAAAAAGTCCGTGATCAATCGTTGTTTGCCTCTGTCCGGCAGCCGGCCATCGTTTCTTTCCCCTGTCAGGCAGGTCGCTCGATCTCCTTCACCCATCACAAGCCCCAGACAGATCTCCGAAAACCTCTCTTTCACCTGCCACATGAGACTCTCATAGCAACTCCTGAGATCTGTCGCTGTAAAGATTGCACAATGGAAAGCCTCCTTCGAACACCGTGTTCGCGGGGAAAGAGAGCTTTCACCTGAGAAATCGAGCCCCGGTCTCCTCAGATCCTCACCAGTCTCAACTACGATCTCCGCTGATCCTCACGATCGCCTGAGAAAGAAATGGATCGAAGAGATGGTGGAACTGCAATCGCCTCTCCTCCTCACCAGTCCCAACTGCGATCGCCTCTAATCCTCCAACTACGATCGCCTCTGATCCTCCAACTACGATCGCCTCTGATCTGCAACTCTCTGATCTGCAACTACGATCTGCAACTACGATCGCCTCACGATCGCCTCTGATCTGCAACTACGATCCACCTGATAAATAAGGAGAGAGGGAGATGTTGACGTGATCTGCAACTACAATCTGCAACTACGATCTGCAACTACGATCGCCTCACGATCGCCTCTGATCTGCAACTACGATCGCCCAGCCGGATCTCCTTCGAATCTCTGATCTGCAACTACGATCGCTCACTGTTATCATCATAATTAGCATTAAGGATATGCGTATAATGAACAGACTGAGGAATTCTATCCCAAAAAGAAAAAAAGATTGAGGAATTCTTCCTCAGTATTCTCATCACATGGTAGTCTCATCCACACTATATAAGTCCTTGCACTACGATAAAAAGGAAAAATGATGCATTTATTATCCATTCATTTTTAGACCTCCTACCCAGAGAGACTCCACCATCATTATGAGTGGATAAACCTGTCCTTTCTTTTCAACTTGTTTAATATTTGTTTCTGTTCAATCTTTCTTATTTTAGTTGTTATTTACTCCATGAAATTGTACTGTTCTCAAGTTGAAATTTTTTCCATACAATATTGGAAAGAGTCCATTGGTCTTCTATACCCTCCACACTGGTTCGCAGCAAAGACTTCTTCATTAAGTATAAAAATTATGAGGAAAATGAATTGGCTTCCCATCTCCGTTCATTTAGTATGCAGGACAGCACAACCTTATAAAAATTATGGGGAAAATGAATTGGCTTCCCATCTCCATTCATTTAGTATGCAGGACAGCACAACCTTGCCATTGATAGCCCAATGGAATGAAGCCAAACTGAATATTCTGCCTAATTAACTTTCTTTGATAACAATTTTGTTAACTTATCTATGCCCAAATTTTCATACCAATTCTAGCTATGTTTAAATTTTTCTTCTCAAAATTTCCTTCCATGGACATGCATTCTGACTTGAAAGTCTAAAATTGGTTACTAGAGTGGCAATTTGAATTGTTCTT
>CM040972.1:40508576-40520984 GCA_022985045.1 Macadamia tetraphylla | reverse complement strand
CAATCCCACCATTCGGTATTCCTCAAATGGGATGCCTCATCCTTATGCCTACTATCCTACCTATGCTCCTAATTTCCCCAGCAGTAATACGTCAAGGGTGGTAGAGCCCTCAAGAGGAACTTACCACGATATTCTCTAAGGTGGGGAGGATCCTCAGAACCGGATCAATGGATCCAAGAATTGGAGAAGATATTTGAGGTGCTTGAGTGCCGGATGCCCGAAGCTTATTTGTCCCGGGGTTACAACTCAAGAAAGAGGCAAATTTGGTGGCAAGCCTCCAAACCTATATTAATGGCTGCTCATCCGTAACCTACTTGGGAGCAGCTTAAGGAGTTGTTTTTGGACAACCACTACCCCAAGCCAAAATCGAAGGAGACCGAGTTCATGGCCTTAACTCGGGGGTAAACTGTTTGAATATCAGAACAATTTGAAAGTTTGTTCCATTTTTCCCCAAGGCATATACGAACAAAAAGAAAAGGGCAAGGTTCTAAGGGGCCCCGAAGCCTATTGGGTCTCGGGCCCGAAGTCTTGATTTGACCAATATGGCCGATTGAGAACCAAAACAATGGAAGGTAAGAAAGGGTGAAAAATTTCCCCGGACTGGGAAGAGATCAAATCCATTCCTGATGGGGGAAAATTTCCCTCCAAGGCATACCGGGTCAAAAGCCGGGGCCTATGTATAGGCAGCCCTATAGGCCATCCGCTACCCTCCTAGGCCGCTGGTGGTTGGTTCACCCCCCCTTCGCCAACACTAGTGTGGCTCCTATAGCCCCAAGGCCACCTCGACCTTCACCCAAAGGGGGTCAAGTGCAGGGGCCCCGCCCCCCGACGCCCGATTCGTTGTTTAACCGCCATTCCTATGGGCATTATAAAAGCCCCTGGCCCCACCAGCCTTCCCCTCCAAATTCTCCCCACGACCCCCTTCCCTCGAGGCAATCAACCGAGGAAGGATGTATGCCCTATCGCCGAGGAAGCCAAAAAGGGTTGTAAGTACATTTTAAATTAAGAAGTTCATTATGGTTAATATTGATGACCCCAAATTATATACATTGTTATATTAGGTATCCTACCCATATCGGGCATCCCATATGTTTTATTTGACTCAGAGCTACTCATTCATTTGCATCTAAGAGATTTGTAGGAAGCTTGGGATGTCCCCCAGATCCTAGCCCAGGGAATGATTGTTAGTATGCTCCCCGAAAAATTGCACTTGAAGGAAGTGTATGGACCATGCCCGTAGAGATTAGTGGAAGAACTTTGATGCACAACTCATTAAGTTCAATATGCAGAATTTTGATGTTATATTGGGTATGGATTGGTTGTCGGCCATCGAGCTAACGTGATCTGCGGAAAGGCTGATTAAGGTAAGATTTAAGGGAAAAAGTGGGTATACCGAGGTACAAAAAAAAAGGGTGAAGAAGGTCCCTTTTTCCCTTTCAAAGGGGTTTAGAAAGTGGATGTCTTTTTATAGCCTCGGACTGATGTTGATGCAAGAGTTACACCCCCAGAAGAAGTAAAGGTGGTTAAAGAGTTTCCCATGTTTTCCCTGATGATCCGATGCATTTACCACCCGATAGGGAGTTGAGTTTATAGACTTGACTCCCCGGGGAGCTCCGATCTAAGGCTCCATAGGATGGCACCAAATGAATTGAAGGAGTTGCGAGCACAGAACTATTGGGAAAAGGGGGTTTTTTCGCCCAAGTGTTTCACCTTTGGGGGGCCCTGTTGTTTGTCAAGAAGGGATGGTAGTTTGGATTTCATAGATTACCGGGGTTGAATAAGCTAACCATTAAGAACCGTATCCATTGCCACGCATCGATGATTTATTTGATCCCAAGGAGCAGTATTTTCAAAGATAGACCTTCGGGCCGCTATTATCACTCAAGATAAAGAGTAGTGATATACCCAAAAAGCATTTAGGGCTCGAACGGCCATTATGAGTTCCTAGTGTTGTCCTTCGGTTAACCAAAGATTTATGGATCTAATGAATAGAGTATTCCGTGAGGGCTCACAAATGGGTAATTGTTTTATTGACGATATCTTGATCTACCCAAGACCAAGAGGAGCACACTCAACACCGAGAATGGTGTTACGAGGTTGAAAATCAACATGTTTGCTACAAGAAGTGTGAATTTTGGCTTGAACAAGTTGGTTTCCCGGGGGCACGAGTGTTAAAGGAATCAAGTAGACCCCGCTAAGGAAAAAGGGAAAGGGAATGGGAAAGTCCCAAAAATTTTATCAAATTAGAAGCTTCCGGTTTTGGGTGGATACTCCCGGGGCGTTTATCGAGAATTTTGCTCGGATCTCAGACCAATGACCAAGTTGACTAAAAGGGTGTGAAATTGACCAAGGAAGAGTGTGAGAAAAGCTTAGAATTGAAAGAAAATTTGGGGACCCTCGGGACTTTTCCCAAAGGAAAGTGGGATGAGGTCTATACCGATGCTTCCAAAGTTGGGTTGGGTTGTGTTCTCATGCAACGGAAGGTAATAGCATATGCATCCCGACAACTAAAGGAATATGAGAAGAATTACCCCACTCATGACTTGGAACTAGCGGCAAATTTTTTCCCTTAAGATCGGGGGACACTATTTGTATGGAGAGAAGGGGAGATATAGTGACCACAAGAGCTAAATACTTCTTCACCCGAGATTTGAATATGAGAAAAGAAGATGGCTTGAACTCATGAAGGATTATGACCCATATTCAAGATCATCCCGCAAGGCTAATGTAGGGGGATGCATTGAGTGGGAAAACAAGTGTCGCTTTTTGCTTAGCAAGAAGCTCACCACTTGTGCAAGAGGCGATGCTAATGGAAGAGACCCCCTTGTATGAAGGGGGAACCCTAGAGCTTGAACCTCAACCCAAAACCTTAAATGGTTGACGGTATCTTTATCGGCTCTCAGGGATCCGCAATTAGGCAAGAGGTGATAAACAACCTTTTGGATCCGAATTGCAAAATCGAATTAAGGTTCAAGACCAAACAATGAACACCCATTTTACTTTACCCTGATGGGGCATTGATGTTTGAGAGATTGTGTGTACCGATGTTTTGGATATACAGATAAAATCGTGAGAGAAGCACACCCCCAGTACTCATTTCATCCAGAAGTCCCAAAAATGTACAAAGACCTCAAACAAAGTTACGGGGGCCCAAGCATGAAAGTCACCATAGCTTTGTATGTGGCACTTGTCTTACCCGCCGAAGGTGAAAGGAGAGGCATCGACCTTATGGTACTTCACCACCCCAGCATCGTAATGGAAGTGGAAAGGATTACAATGGACTTCCCACGGACTACTTTTACACCTAAGGGAATGGAGGGATATGGGTGATTGTGGATCGGCTTACCAAGATTGCTCATTTCATTCCTATCAAGACCAAGTTCTCCAGGGCCAAACTAGCACAACTTTACATGGACAACATGGGCCCCTACATGGAGTGCCAGGAGCATTGTTTCGATAGGGACCCAAGGTTCACTTCAAATTTTTGGGAAAAACTTACCGGGCCCTTTGGGGTCGAATGAACTTGAGTAATTTTCACCCCCGAGACGGTCAAAGGGGCGAACCATACAGATATTAGAAGACATGCTGGCATGTGCAATGGAGATGAGTGGCTTTGGGGAAAATTATATACCTCTTATGGAGTTTGCATATAACAACAGCCCAACTACAATTGGGATGGCTCCATATGAGGCGTTATATGGGAAAATGCAGAACTCCTTTTTATTGGGATGAGGTAGGTGAACGCCCAATGTTAGGACCAGATGATCCAAATGACTTGTGACAAGGTCGACGTTTTTAGAGAACGGATTAAGGGACCACCGCAAAGAGCTATGCAGACACCCCCAGGGAAAGGGGATTGAATTTCAGCCAGAGAAAAGGTATTTTAAGATCTCTCCTACTAAAGGTTTGCAAAGGTTTCACAGAAGGGGGAAATTGAGCCCAAGATACAGGGACCATTTGAGATCTTGTCCCGGGTTTGGGTCCCCCAAGGCCCCCCACCTTCGCTGGAAATGTTCACAATGTTTTTTATCCCAAGAAAGTGCATGACCCATCTCATGTACTAAAAGGGAAAAGGGCTTTTAAAAACCGAAATTTTGGACCATAAGGTGAAAACCTTCGAACCGCTCCATTTCCTATGTAAAGGGGGTTGACATTCATTGAAGAAGCATCTTGGGAGGTAGAAGAAGAAATGCGAGCCAAGTACCTCATCTTTTGATCAACAGTACCAATTTCGAGGACAAAATTTTTTCAAATTAATGTAATATCCCCCCTTAGACCCCCGATTTCGGTTTAACGGTTTAACCATGTAGGAACCGAGCGAGGATGTTAGAGCGGTTCCTTAGGGGCTATGATGGCAGGGGTGCCCTTTAAAACACCCTGGCCCGACAAGTCCGACCCTCCCAAGTGACGGGTCCCCAAAACCCTGTTGCACCTACCATAAAGGGTATGTACGGATAAAAAGGTATTATATCTGTATTTTAAGAAAATATACGTAGGCTACAATGTATGCCGGAGGGGGGTTTTAGCCGAGGTCCGAGCCGTCAAAATCCCGTTTTGACCCCGGATGGGTATGGTGGGTAAACCCCCCCACCGAGTGACCCATCCGACACTATTCACTTAATTAGGAATAGTATATAAGACTTTATGATTTCCTTCTTTCCATTTATTACCCTCGACGTTGGTGAGAAAAGTAAAAAGGAGAGAGAAAAGAAAGGGAAGAAGGAAGGGAGGAAGAAAGGAAGGATTTCAGCGGGCCAAACTCGATCTTGCCACTCCGGTGCGGAGAGTAATCTTCAACTTGAATCAATTTTTGGTAAGAAAAGCTGGGGTTTTATGAACATTAACCATACCCACGCTTTAAACCCTTGATTCGAGTATGGTTTCAAGATCTTGTAAACACACTTTGAAATGATGAATCTAAGGCTTAATAGATGATTTATGTGTTGATCTTGAAGGATTTGAAGAGATATTGACAAGGTAGAAGGAGCATTGTGAGTTGGAAGTGTTTTGGGAGGGTTTGAAGTCATTCTTGAGCAAAGAAGGTAAGAGGGTTTCCCCCTCACTTGAATCTAACTTAGATCTAAGCTAGAACCATCCTATAGGACTTTAAAGGTGTGAAGAATGGGTTGAGAAAAGCCCCATTTGGGTCCCCAAGGAATGGAGGAAGTTGAGAAGAAACGGGTTTTTTCCCCAAAACAAGGGTAGGCCCGGGTTAGACAACCCACCGAGACACCCCCCGAGAGGCCCAAGGGTTCTGGCCAAACCGGGGGAGGCGGGCCCTACTGGAGGCCCCGCCGTCCCAAACCGGGTAGGACGGGGTAGACCCCCCCGAGTGCCCCACCCAGTGGCGAATGTGATTTTAGGTCCGATCGAGCCCAAATCGGAGGGGGACCTTCTTTCACGTCTAAACACGATTTTGAAGTCGGATTTCATTAATTTTGATTCTAAAATGGTGAAGTACTAACCCCGCCAATTATGTTAGGTTCACCAATCATACCCATTCGCTGGACCCGGGGTAAGGAGAGGACGTTTTTGTTTCAAGGCATTTGTTTGGCATTCATATAACTATATCTAATCTAGTCATGTCATCATGAATGTGCTATATAGATTAGTCATTCCACTCATTGATGCGCAAAAGCTATGTTTACTTTTTGCAAATTGAATGAGATGTTATATGTTGAATGTGGACATCATGTTGCATAATGCATTGATAGACTAGATGGGGTCGGCTTGGAAAAGAGTGCATTGGTGGCCCGTGGTATGGGACACGGAGGCACTATGCTGATACATATAAAGGGGATTAGGATTTTCACTATCCCGTATAACCCTTCCCCAAGGGGGTTTAGGTGTTGGGTTGCCATTTGGGGGGAAAAGGGGGCGGGGTTGTGACACGTGGGTTAGGCATTACGCCCCCAGTCATGTAGAACCCGGTAACCGGTGGTATTTCAAGAGGGCCAATCGCGCTTTTTTGGGGAGTCAAGGCCCATTTAATTTATTTATTTTTTTTGAGAGCCGGGGGATTGCTTTTTTTTCCGAGTACTCACGGTGGGCCTTTCCAACAGCCCTAGGGGCGCGGGGGGGAGTTCCCCCTGCACGGAGACCCCCGGGGTTGTAGTAGCACAAAAACCAAAGACTTAGTAATGTTGATTAGGTTTTGGTGATTTAAAATGACTTGCATGACATGTAGTGCATATGATGTTGTGTGTGTGGACTGTGGGGGGTCCCCCTTCTACTTGCCGAGCTAGTGAGCTCATTCCACGGCCCCCTTTTTTAGATGATTTTGGGTAAACATCCGAGGAGAGGGGTGGGTCCCACAATGATTTTCCCCGAGGAGGCCCGGTGGACCTCGAGGAGTTTGAGCACGGGAGACCCCGGAGGGAGGGCGGGGGACAGAGTTCGAGGTCGAGCTGAGCTCCATTTTGAGACCGAGCCGAGCTATGTACTGATGATTTTGATAAATTTTTATATATATTTGATATTGAACTTTATTCTTTTGTGTATATTTATGCCTTCGGCCCAAATGTATATAATTATGGTATCACCTTTTTGGGGATGTATATGGGAATTATTTATGTAAAACTTAGTCTTTGGGTCCTGAATTGATGTTAGTATGTACGTGGTGGAATACATTATCCGATGATCCGGGAGGTTTGGGTTAACTGTTAACTCGGTCACCGCCCCCTTGGGGAACGGTGTGACAGATAACCCCAAAACCTCAACCCTTGTTGGGAAGGGTCGAGCCCAAAAAATGATAATCCTAAACCGTATGCTCCTATATGACAAAGTACATTGCATAGTACCACCACGCCCCAACCCCGGCCACCAATGCAATTGTTTTCAAGCTAACTACGGCATCTAGTCTAATAAGGCATCGTGAGAATCCAACCATTCATCACATAAGCACATCAATCATTTAACATTGAGAATGTAAGGCAAAAACACATCATAAATCATTTGTTTAGAATGCACAAGCAATGCGCAAATGGCATACAAGGATGACTAATCGCACATAACTTGCATGATGACATGGCTAGTCTAGATACAATTTAATGATGCAAAACAAGCCTTAAAATAAAGTCAAATGTTTTTCCCCACTTACTTTTTTAAAAAGCTTACCTTCGGTAAGATCCTGTGAGAAATGTAAATTTTAGTGGAACCTATCATAAGCAATGAGGTTAGAATTTCACCACCTTGGGGTCAAAACTAACGAGGTTTGATATTTAAATTATTTTTAAAATCATAAAAGAAGGTTTTTTCGCCCATTTTGGGCCCATTCGAGCTAAAAAATTCAACTAGTGGGCCATCAAAGCTAGAAAAATTTTGCGCCTGGGTTTCCAAAAAAGGGCCCAAAGCCCACCGTTGAACTGACCCCCCCCAAAAGGGAGGGTTCACCGCTGGTCTTTGACCCTGGGGAACTAAGGTGCTACCCCAAAAAAGGGCCCCTATAGGCGCGGTTCCCCGGGTTTCCCCAATTTGGGGGCAAAATCGACTTTCACCTTTGAAACATTCCTCAACCTTCAAAACCAAATGGGGCTGTTCCGATCACATTTTCCACAATCTAAGGTCTTATAAGATGATTCTAACCTAGATCTAAGTTAGATTTAAGGATTGAAAAGCAATCTTACCTTCTTTGCTCAAGAACTCTTCCAAAACCCCAAAATCACCTCTTAACTCAAGAAATCACCAATGCTTCTCAAATCTTGTAAACACTTCTTTAAACCTTCAAAATCAACACATCAACCATCTATTAAACCTTAGATTCATCATCTCAAGGATTAACAAGATCTCAAGGAACTCTACCCAAATCAAAAAAGAAGTATAGCCTTCACTCACCTCAAATCGTAGGTCTCATGTTGGGGATCACTTTTCGGTAAATGAGAAGATCAAACCTCGGCCGATTAAAATCATTTCTTCCTCTTTTTTTTTTCCTTTCTTTTTTTCCCTTCTTCTTTCTTCCTTTCTCCTCCTTTTTACTCTTCTCACCCACTCTTTAATGCATTAAATGAGAAAAACACAATAAGTACTATTTATACTAGAAAATATCTAGTAACCATATGGTGGGTCACATTGTGGGAGGGTCGCCACCGTGACCCCCCCATGGTTAAAACTTAGCAAACAATTAAGATTTTGATGGAATTACTCCCCACAAGATATATAATACGATACACTTTAGGATACGGCCACATACCAACATTACTCGTACATGGCCTTATGATATGTGCATGTACACGGCTTGGGTAAGCTCGCACCGACTGGACTTGTCCCCCAAACCCTGATCAAAGTCCCCCTTGCCATCATGGTCTATAAACCCACCTTAACCCTCTTCTTGGGGTCCTAATATTTAAAACCCGGTTAAAAGTAAACCGGGTTTTTAAAAAGTAGGGTATCACATTTACCCTCCCTTTTGAAAATTTTGTTCTTGAAATTGACATACTTGGTTGTTAAAAAGATGAGGGTACTTGGGTTGGATTTCGCCCTTTTTTCGCCAAAATGCTTCTTCAAGGAATGGTTAGCCCATCGCACCTTTAGAAAGGGAAAAGGAGCGGCGAAAGGTTTTCACCGTCCAAGATTTCGGATGGCTGTTTTTATAGGTCATATCCCTTTTGATATTCCGTTCCACAGTAACACATGCGATGGATCATGAACGACGTTTAGCATGGATACATGGAATACATTTGAACATTTTCGAGCAAAGGTGGAAAAGAAGCATGTAGGCTATTGAGCCAACCCGAGTAAAAATCTCAAATGGACCAATGTATCTGGCTCAACTTACCCCTTTTTATAGAATCTATGCAACCCTTTAGTAGGGGAAATCTTGAGAAATACCTTTTTCCCCCTTGAAACTCAATGTCTTTTGCAGTGTCCGCATAACTCTTTTTACATGACCGAGCGCTTTAATCCTTTCTCGAATAACATCGACCTTGTCATATGTCATCTATATCATTTCGGTCCTAACATTGCATTCCCACCTCATTCTAATAAGAGGAGTTCTACACTTCTTACTATATAATGCCTCATATGGGCCATCCCAATTGTAGCTTGATAAAATTTTTATAGGAAAATTCTATAAGGGGTTTTATTCTTCCCAACTACCACCATTTCCATTCACATGCCCCGGAGTCTTCTAATATCTCAGATGGTTCTTGACCCCCCATCCTATGGGTGGAAAAGTACTCAAGTTCACTTGTGATCCCAAAGCATGCTAGAAACTTTTTCAAAATTTGGGAAATGAACCTTGGGTCCCTATCCCACACAATGCTCACGTACTCCATGCAAGCGCACTATGTTATCCATATAAAGTTGTGCTAACTTAGCCATAGAGAATTTGGTCTTGATGGGAATGAAGTGAGCCTTAGTGCCGATCAACTATCACCCAAATTGCATCCATCCCCTTAGGTGTGCATGGTAGTCCGGGACAAAGTCCATCGTAATCCTATCCCACTTCCACTGTATTGGGAGGACAAGAGTACCATAAGGTCGATGCCTCTCACTTTTACTTTTTTGGGATGTAAGGAAAGTCACCACATATAGGGCTATTGTGGTTTTCATGCTTGGCCACCAAAAGTTTTGTTTGAGGTCCTTATACATTTTGTACTTTCTAGATGGAGTGAGTACTGAGCTATGTGCTTCCCTGACTATCTTGTCTTGTATCTCCAAAAGGGCACACACAACCTACCCCAAACAATAATGCCCCGTCAGGCTAAAACAAGGTCGGGGGTTATTCATTGTTTGCTCTTGAATCTTAATTCGATCCATTGCAACTCGGATCCAAAGGTTGTTTCATTATCGCCTCTTGCCTAATAGACGGGTCAAAGAGCTTAGGATATAGTTAACCATTTAATGTTTTCTAGTTGATGTTCAAGCTTTAAGGTTTCTCCTTCATATAAGAGGATTTCATCCATTAGCATCCCCTCTTGTACGAGTTGTGGGCTAACTACTAAGTATGAGAGTGACATAGCCCGCCTTCCGACTCAACGACCGCCACTACATTAACCTTGCGGGATGATACCAATGTAAACCATAGTCCTTCATGAGCTTGAGCCATCTCCTCTGCTCATATTCAAATCTCTTTGGGAAAAAAAGTACTTAAGGCTTTTATAATCAGTATATCTCGACTTCTCCCCATACAAATAATGTCTCCAAATCTTTAGGGCAAAAATGACGACTAGTTCCAAGTCATGAGTTGGGTAGTTCTTCCATATTCCTTTAGTTGTCGGGATGCATACGCTATCACCTTACCACGTTGCATGAGAACACAACCCAACCCGACCTTAGAAGCATCGGTAGACGTCATTCCACTCGGTTCGTGGATGGTCAACAGGCTGACACCAACCTTTTCTTCAATTCCGAAAACTCTTCTCACATTCCCCCGCCCATTAAAAATTTTCCCCTTTTTGGTTAACTTAGTCATTGGCGAGATCGAGCAAAATTCTCAATGAAGCACCGTAGTACCAGCTAAACCCAAGAAACTTCTAATATCTCAGAACGTTTTTGGGGTTCTCCCACTTACTACGCTTTCACCTTATTAGGATCCCCCGATTCCATCCTTAGACACTATGTGTCCAAGGAATCCAACTTCTTAAGCCAAAATTCACACTTTATTTGGAAAACAATTGTTGTTCTCTCCCCGTAATACCATCCTCGGGTTGAGTATGCTCCTCTTCCGCCTTATAATAGATCAAGATGTCATAAAAAAAATAATTATCCATTTATCCAAGATATTGTGAAATACTATTCATTAAATCCATGAATGTCCGGGCATTGGTTAATCCAAAAGATAACACTAGGAACTCATAGTGCCCAAACCGAGTTTTGAAAGTGTTTGGGTATGTCGCCCCTTTTTATCTTGAGTGATAATAGCTCGACCTAAGGTCTATCTTTGAAAATACATTTGCACCTTGTAGTTGGTCAAACAAATCATTTGCATGACAATGGATACCGTTCTTAATGGTTAGCTTATTCAATTCCGATAATCGATTCAAAACGCAAGCTACCATCCTTCTTTTTGACAAACAATATAGGGCCCCCCAAAGGTGAAACACGGGGCGAATAAACACTTTCTCCAATAATTTCGCAACTACATCCAAAATTTCCCCAATTCAGGGCCATCCTCAGATGGAGCTTTAGACCCCGGAGTTGCTCCGGAATCAAGTCTATGGCAAATTCCAACCCTATAAAAGGCGATGCATCATAAAGAAAGACATGGGAAATTCTTTAACCACCTCTACCTCTTCTAGGTGTAACCTTTGCATAAACATCAATCCGATGAAAAAACCCGACATCCACTTTAACCCTTTACCGTTTCAAGAGCGGAGATGAGGACCTTTCTAGTCTGTTTATTTTATCCGCGTATACCGTTTTTCCCCTTCATCATTTGTCAACCTAATTAATTTTTCAGACACATCATATTTGCTTGATGGGTCGACAACCAATCCATGCCCAGATAACGCAAAATTCTGCATATTGAATTTGATGAGTTTGTTTAATTTCTTTCCACGATTTCAATTGGGCATGGCCCATACCCCCTTTTTAATGAACTTTGCTCAGAGGTACTAACAATCTTTTATGATCTAGTGTCCGGGGATATACCAAGTTTCTCAAAAAATCTCTTAGATATGAAAATGTGTAGCTCAATCAAACAAGACATATGGGATAAATATAGGTAGAACACCTAATGCAACAATGCATATAAGTATAAACATCAAAATTCAGCATAAGAAAAATCTTAAATTAAAATGTACCGCTACCACTTCCATGGGGCCTCAACTTCCTCAACCGAAAGGCATACATTCTTTCTTACTTGATTCCCCCCCGTTAAGGGAAGTCTATAGAGGGTCGACTAGATGGTAAAGGTGGTCCGACTCTCGTTGTTTGGCAAAATGCCCATAAGAGTGGCAATTAAAGCAACGGATCGGATGCCAAATCGGGGCCCCTTTTTACTTACCGATGTAGATGGGGGGTGGGGGGGCCTTGTGACTATAGGCACCGTATTGTGTTCGGGGAAAAGATGTAGAGCCCGACCACCAAATGGTCGAGGAAGGTAGCCAAATGGCCTATAAGGATGTCTTAGGGCCAGCTATACAATCCACGGGATACCTTGGATGAGTTACCCATGTCCGAAATGAATTAGTCCCCTTCCACAATCCGTGTGAGAGATTGTTCTCCTTCCCCTTATCTTCCATGGTTTTAACTTTTGCATAATCGCCATAATTTGTCAAATCTAAGACCTCGGGACGACCCAATAGATGCCTTTAACCCTTTTGAAACTTTGTAGCCTTTTTTTTACACCTCATATGCCTAGGGGCAAATGGAACAAGTTTTGAATCGCACGATACTCAAGGATAGTCTTATTCCCTTGAGTTAAGGCCATGAATTTCATCTCTTTACGGTCTCTAAAGCTACGAGGGT
>CM040972.1:40497397-40508476 GCA_022985045.1 Macadamia tetraphylla | reverse complement strand
GTCGACCCAAGGCATCAAGGGAAGCTAGACCAAGCGAAGGCCCCACAGAGTCTCGAGGGTAATACGACCGGGTCCTACCACCTAGAGACTACGGGGAGTAAGGGTACCCCATCGTGGAACCTCGGATAATCTAAGAAAATTCCACCAGAGTAAAGTGGCTCTTAGTTTTTATTTCCGCCGTCTTGAAATTATTGCTCTTCCGAACCTTTAAATTGTAATTCATCTTGAACTCGCAAGATTTAATTCATGAATAATGCAGAGCTGGTTTACTGAATCCGAGGATCCTCCAGCTGATTACTCTAACCGTGAGGAACGGACGATCGAAGGTCCACACCTGAAGGTTCAATCACCCCTTCGCTCGGAGTTCGCCATAGCCGTAATGCATCGATCAAGGGGTAGCATCTAATGCACCTTCGGCTGGAGCCGAGGGTATCTTCGTGATCCCGATTGTTGCGGTCGACCTTCGTGAACCCTCGACCTTCGGTGCACCTTCGCTCGAGCCGAGAAGGAAAACACTTGGTAAAATATTGCCAAGTGTTTTCGTGGTCGGCTTCGCTCGACTTACTAAAAGGTCGATCCTCGGTTCACACTTGGTGGATTACGGGCGATTTCATCGACCTTCGGCGGAGCCGAGGGTTCACACTTGGTGGATTACGGGCTATCTCATGAAGAGTCGATTTTCAGGAACCCTTCGCCGAGCCGAGGGTATGCAGCTGGTTGGTGGTTGCCATCGAATGGACCACCTTCGCCAAGGCCCGATTCATGCGATTGACAAACCCTTCGGCCGGAGCCGAGAGGAAAACACTTGTAAAATATTGCTAGTGATTACATGGTCGGCCTTAGTCCGACTTGTTAGTAGCCACCTCACCAAGTCTCGGGCCATGCGCCTATGGACAACTAGGGTTTCGCCCTTGCAATTATTTATGAATCAAAGATCGCCAAATGAACAGATGAAGAAAGATGATTTCATTCATAAAGGCCCGAAGGCAAGGATTACACAAGGCCCAAGGCAAGGATTACAAAAGCCCAAGGCAAAAACTACACTAAGGCCCGGCTAGCTACATGACGAGGGGCAAGCGCGAGAGCCGGGCGACCTTAAGGAGCGCCCATCGGGTTCGGGCCTCGTTTTCGGGGGAGCGCCTGTCCGAACCCCACGCACCAGGGGTCGGAGGGACTTCCGAGCGGCTGGATTCTTCCTCGCTGCCGCCCACCGCCGGCGCAAGAACCTCGGTGGCCGATGGCACCGCCTCGCATCGTCGCCCTCAAGATGAGGCATTGCTGCAAAGGAAACCCAGGATAGTGCCCGAGGACCCAATCTCGACCTCGGTAGCACCCATGGTGTACCCCGGGCGATGCTGTGGATCTCCTCTAAAGGCCTCTGAGGACCGACATTCTCACCCCTCGGCCGCTTCCCAAGGCGGGCCTCGCTTGTGACTTCAACCCGAGAGCTCCGATCGCATCTCGGCGCCTAGGGCTAAGTCCTCTCCAGATGCTCCACCTTCTCGAGGAGGGTGGAGCGCCATTGTCTAGGGAGATCTTCCTCTCGCTGGCCTCAAGCTCCCGACTCATGGCCTCGGCTCGAGGACCAGCTGACCCATCCGGTTTTGAGCCAAAAGCATCAAGGTCGAATAAAAATATACACATAGCACAAGTAGAAAAGAGGCAAGAAGACCAAGGAGAAGGAGGACCAAGCTTACCCCGCCATGAAGATGCACGCGAGGTGAGCAAAGTGCCGCCGCCCTTGCCTCTCGGCTTGGATGCTCGGGAAGACTTCGTCACCAACTCTCTCGGCAACCCGTCCGACGGTCGAGAGTCGCTTCCTTCACCGACCATTGTGGGATGAACCCCACCGCCTCGACGACGGGACCTTCGGCCTCGGAGGCAAGGCATTTAAGGGTCTTGAGCCGACCGCCCTCGGGAGCAAGAGGGCTTGGACATTCGGCCGTCGACTTCTCCACCTCGGCCTCTTCTTCGGGTCTGAAGACGGGCCCGCTTTTCCTTCCTCTTGGGCTTCGCTGCGGAGGCGCCGGGCCTTGGCTTCCTTTATCTTGGCTCGTTTTGCGCGGCGGCGCCTTAGCCTCAGCTCCGTGACTTGCATCGCAAGAAGAAACAACAAGCATTAGTACGAAGGACCGACATGAAGGAAGAAGACGAGTCAGTTTAACTCACCGGCTAAGCCCGAACTTGAAGAGGATGGCGTCGACTTGAGGCAGCGGCCTCGATCGGAGAACAGCCTTCCGCCGCCATTATCGCCAACGATTCCGCTCCTGCCTTAATAGGGTAGGGCGGAGTTCACATCCCTAAGGTCCCGGATGTCCCATCAGGCTCAAGGGCACCCTCGGTCGACTTCACGAAGAAGTACTTTTCCTTCCATCCATGGATGGAGATCGGGTAACCTTCAGAGCCAAGGTCCTTTCGGGGCAAAATAGTACCAGCCCGTAAGTCCCTTACAGCCCAAGAAGAAAGCAGCTTATGAAGAGTCGGAGGAGAGAGGCCTCTTGTGCCGAATAAAGAAGATGACGGCTTAATGCTTGTCGCCACCCATTCGGCGTTAGGGTCGGGCTTACCCCATAGTGCCAAACACTTTGGTGAAGAAGGGGTGAGGGCAGCCAAGGCCCTGCCTTGAAGGCCTCCTTGTACAGCACAACTCATCGGGGTTCCGGAGCTGGCTCGGCGAGGGTCTGGGCACGAAGCTCGAAAGCATCCGAACGCCAAGGACGCCTTAGCTCCTCCAGTTCTGGTTCGCCCATCGTGGAGACAATCTTAAGGGCCTCAACTCTAGGGGCTCTGTTCGCTCAAGCCGAGCACCCTCTCTCGAACTCCTCACCGTGAGCCACCTTGACCCCGACGGTGTGGCCGACGATGAGTCGCTGGGAGGAGGGAGAGTCGGTGGAATCTGAGGACATCCTCGGACTTCCCCAGACTCCTATACCACGCCTTGGTCTTGACCTTCATGGGACGACGGGCTGTAGTCTGATTTGAGGAAGACATCACTTACTTGTTGCTAAGCTAAGGAAGAAGTGGACGAGGCTAGAAAGGGGTCCGAGGTCAAGGTGAGCTCTCGAAGGGAAAAGAAAGGTTGCCCCACAAATGGCCCCCACATTATATAGATGGAAGAATGGCGGTACGACTTCCAGCATTAATGGCACCGCCACGCTGTGGCACGAAGCCTCGAGGTTTGCGCCGAACGGACCTAGCAGCCTAGCAGACGATCTTACTCAGGTTGGGAGTTCGCCAAAGCCGAACGGACTCGACCGAGGGTCCTCCTTCGTTGGGAGTTCGCCAAAGCCGAACGGACTCGACCGAGGGTCCTCCTTCGCTGGGAGTTCGCCAAAGCCGAACGGACTGACCGAGGGTCCCTCCTTCGTTGGGAGTTCGGCCAAAGCCGAACGGACTGACCGAGGGTCCTCCTTCGTTGGGAGTTCGCCAGCCGAACGGACCTGACCGAGGGTCCCTCCTTCGTTGGGAGGCGCCAAAGCCGAACGGACCTGACCGAGGGTCCTCCTTCGTTGGGAGTTCGCCAAAGCCGAACGGACTGACCGAGGGTCCTCCTTCGTTGGGAGTTCGCCAAAGCCGAACGGACTGACCGAGGGTCCCTCCTTCGGTTGGGAGGCGCCAGCCGAACGGACTCGACCGAGGGTCCTCCTTCGTTGGGAGTTCGCCAAAGCCGAACGGACTCGACCGAGGGTCTCCTTCGGCTGGGAGTTCGCCAAAGCCGAACGGACCTGACCGAGGGTCCTCCTTCGTTGGGAGTTCGCCAAAGCCGAACGGACTGACCGAGGGTCCCTCCTTCGCTGGGAGGCGGCCAAAGCCGAACGGACTGACCGAGGGTCCTCCTTCGTTGGGAGTTCGCCAAAGCCGAACGGACCTGACCGAGGGTCCTCCTTCGGTTGGGAGTTCGGCCAGCCGAACGGACCTGACCGAGGGTCCCTCCTTCGTTGGGAGTTCGCCAGCCGAACGGACTCGACCGAGGGTCCCTCTCGTTGGGAGTTCGCCAAAGCCGAACGGACCTGACCGAGGGTCCTCCTTCGGCTGGGAGTTCGGCCAGCCGAACGGACTGACCGAGGGTCCTTCCTTGTTGGGAGTTCGCCAAAGCCGAACGGACTGACCGAGGGTCCCTCCTTCGTTGGGAGTTCGCCAGCCGAACGGACTGACCGAGGGTCCTTCTTCGTGGGAGTTCGCCAAAGCCGAACGGACTGACCGAGGGTCCTTCCTTCGGTTGGGAGTTCGCCAAGCCGAACGGACTGACCGAGGGTCCCTCCTTCGTTGGGAGTTCGCCAAAGCCGAACGGACTCGACCGAGGGTCCCTCCGTTGGGGGCTCAGAAACCGAACGGACATGACCGAGGGTCCCTCTCGCTGGAAGTTCGCCAAAGCCGAACGGACTCGACCGAGGGTCCCTCCTTCGGTTGGGGGCTCGCAAAGCCGAGTGCCGACAAGGTCCCACCTTCGATGTGGGGCTCAAGAAGCCGATCGCTGCCAAAGGTCTTTCTCTCGATCGACCCCAAGCCTTGGTCACGGAAATGCCAAGGCCAAGGAACAAGTCAACCTAAGAAGATGGTTACTCCACGTGAAGAAGCCCTAGTGGAAGTAAGGGGCCCCGATATAGCCAAAATAACTCTCGTAGGCAATGACACGTGTCACCACAGGACACGGTCCTCCGCTGCACGAAGGCTCCAAGAAACCACTCACACTCAAGCACGCCAATCACCGAGGCACGCCCACGGAATCACGCGGATCACGTCGCCGCATGAGGGAATATTCCCCGTAAGGTGGACGATCCTAGTAGGACTCTAAGAGGGAAGAAGGGGAAAACCCTAGGTCAAAGAGCTATATAAGAAGGCACGAAGAAAGGGGAAGGTAAGTTCAGACCCTCACCATTACCCACTTATTAAACCTGGCCGCCACCCGATTTGAGCTGCCGGAGGATTAACCCCGGACTAAGCTCCGGGCCTCTGTCGTTTGTGTTTGTGTAGGTTGGACCAGCGGGGTTTTTTGCAGCATCACTTTGACACTTTATAATAAACACAACTATCATACTCACTTCTTGTGTAGCCAATCTCCATCATATGGGAATCAAGCATTTGTACCATCGCTTAGAGATTGCTTAAGACCATAAAATGACCTCTTAAGCAGATAAACATAATCTTCCTTTCCCTACATCTTGAAACCTTTAGACTACTCCATGTAAATCTATTCCTCCAAGTCACCATGAAGAAACGTCGTCTTCACATCAAGTTGTTTAAGCTCCAAATCATATATGATCACCAAAGCGAGTAGTACCCGAATCGAAGTGTGCTTCAACACTGGAGAGAATATTTTATTATAGTTTATCCCCTCCTTCTGTGCATAGCCCTTGGCTACAAGTCTGGCCTTATACCTTTCATACTCCTTAGATGCTGCCTCTTTCTCATTAAAGACCCAATTACACCCAATGATTTTTCTTCCCTTGGATTTTTCCACTCTCCCATGTCTTATTCTTCTGTAGAGACTTCATTTCCTCCATCATAGTTGTCATCCATTTATCACGCTATTGATGAGCACAATAATGTGTGAAATCTTAGGGATATAAGTGTACATTTTGCCCCACTTTGGATAGTACTACTTTTATTTTTCTTATTTTTTTTAGTTTCCAAGTCTACAAGAGAAAGTACTTAAAGTGAATCAAGAACCAGTCCAAAGGTGGGACCCACTCATTGGTACCACATCCTCTCTCTTACAAAATCCTGAAGATTATTCTCTCTCCTTGCCACCTCATAAGATCTTGAAGATGATATGCAGAGATTCCTTTCTGATTTAATCAAGATTGCAAGATATTGGTTAATATTGCAATGAAGGAATAGAATTTGTTAATTTTGAAAACGGATTCTCTCTTTCCTCACACAATATCTCAGAGAATGAAGATTTTTACCAAGATTTTATTTTTTTTCTTTTCTTAAAGAAGACTTATAGAAGGAAGGAGGCAAGACAAAAGCCCTATAAAAGCCCCTTCCTCCCCCCTCCTAATTATTATTCCCCTTAGTTTATTTTCTAGTTTATACTTAGTTTTCTTCTCTCTCTCTCACTCTTTTTAGTTTTAGTTCTTCTCTATTTTTTCTTTAATCACTTTTGTAATAGTTTTTTTTTTTTTTTATGTTAATTAATGCAATCACTCTTTTATTCTTATTCAGTCTTTTATGTTTATGATTTATGCAATTGAGTTATAATTTTAAAGTTATAGTTCTAGGCTTAGATCTAGGTGACATGATCAAGTCGTGGAGCATCTTTTTTTCAAGTTCAGTTTTTTGTTCCAAGATTTGTTTTCTAGTACTAAAAATTTCAGATGTGGTTTATTTCGATCTGGTTTTAGTACTGATAGTATCTCAAATCACCCAAGTTTCAAGTTTAAGGTTGAAGTTCAAGTAAGTAGGCCCTTCAATAGTCTTCTCTCCCCTCTCATTCCCTCTTCCGACTACCCTTTCTTTCTTAATTTAGGATTTTAATTTCATTCGTTACATTATTGCTATCCTTTTCCCCAAGGTTCATGGCTAGTGTATGTGTTGGCTTTGCCCCTCCTGCTATAGAACATTTAATTGTTTCCTTCCCAAAGCCAAGTTGAGTAACCTTGTAAGAGTGACTCTCGTCAAGTAGGGAAGCTCATATTATGATGCATCCCTGCTAAGTAGAAAACCTACTTGTGAGTCTCTCTCTAGCTTTCTCCCTTTCTTTACTTTATTTTTATTTCTGCATTTTTTCCTTTATTTTTTTAATTAGTGGATTGTTTATTTTCACGTATTTATTTATTTAATTTTAATTATGTGGCTTGCATCTTTAAATTCTTAGATGACGAATGGTTAGGACGTTATTTTAGATACATATGTTTAGGACGATAGTTAAAATTAGATCACAATCATTAATAGGTTCACTTCGCATTATTAAAAGAAAAAAATAAAGTGGCTGCTCTTTGAGTTCGACCCGTAGCTACACCGATCCGATCTATGCTGTTACATTTAAAATCTCAAACAAGTTTTTGGCGCCATGTCGGGAGACAGTTTCATGTTATTTTTCGCTTTCTTTTGATAAATCGGAGTGCTTTGCTTGCTTTGTTTTGTTTTTCCTTTTTCTTTTATTGAATTCCTGAGAAGAACAACTTGCAATAATAATTGTATTGGTGGAGGTCGCCATGCCTCACAAGATGATAAAGAGTTTCTACCTATAGTAGTACCTCAGAATTGACCTCGAGCAACCCTGATCCTCAGGGTAAGCTCCCAAAAAGCCAAAAAAATTAAAAAAAATTAAAAAAATCAAAAAAATTATAAAAATCATAAAAAAAAAAAAAGTTTTGCTATCCATTCTTTTGTGCTTGTCTTACTCTAGTTGTGGGTAGTTTTCAGTTGCATGAGTGTTAGGTGGGTACGTAATACTAAGAATCGTTAGAAAGAAGAGATCCAACAAGTAGTGACCCTATATGTTTGCCCTCTTTAAAACCCTTCAATATGGGAGACCAACAGCAAAACCCTTCACCTAAATCTCTGAAAGATAGGTTCTACCCTGCTAGAATAGCCTAACCTTCCTGCATAGTTCTACCACAAGCCCAGGGCAATAATTTTGAACTCAAATCTCAATTCATCACTATGTTGCCCCACTTCCATCGGTTGACCTCTGAGGATGCATACCTATTTCTAAGGGAATTTGAAGAGGTATGTGTTCTAATTAAGATCCAACAGCTTTCTGATGATGTTGTTAAGCTTAGGTTTATCACTTTTGCATTGAAAGACCAAGCTAAAAAGTGGCTGTATGGGTTACCCACAAATTCCATAACCTCATGGGAACAATTCACAGTTGTCTTCCTTAAGAAGTTTTTCCCAACTCACAAGACCAATAAGCTTATAAGTGATATCCTTCAGTTAAAGCAAAAGTCTAGTGAGTCATTTTCCAAACTTATGGAGAGATTCAAGGATCTACTCCAAGAATGCCCTCACCATGGCCTAGACTTATGGCATTTAGGTCCAATAATTTATGAGGGTATTGATTACCCAACTAAACAAATGATAGAGTCTATGTGCCCTGAGGGAGTCACATCCTTTACAGATAAAGGAAAAGCATGGGAATTTTACTTGACTTAGTGACAAAACCCGTGAGTGGGAATCAACCCAAGAGAGTGAAAGAACCATAGGAGGAAAAGGATATTTTGTGGATGCGATAGTAGCAAGGAAGCCCATTTGATAGCCTAATCAAGAGAATTGAGGCTATTGTTCCTAGAGAGCCATCATCACCAATTTGGTTAAGAGTTGTACTTGGTGCCACCCTCGACATCTCCTAGAAGAATGCCCCAACACCTCTAGGGGCACTTCTAATGATAGTGTTAATGCCTTATACTAGAATAATCCATATAGTAATACCTACAATCCAGATGGAGAAATCAGCCAAATTTCTCTTGGAATCAGGGCAACCAAGGTGGCCTTCCAATTTTCATAATCAAGGTCAACTGACCCAAAGGCTTCCCTTGCACAATAATCTTTTTCTCAAAATAATTTCCCTAGGTCAAATGTAGGACCTCGGTTAGTTTTCTTAGGGCCCTCTCCTATCATCTTATTAGCAACCCCGGGTTTACCAACACCGAGAGGCAAGTAGAATAAGTGACTTGAAAAAAAATATGGCCCTCCTCATGACAAGCCATCAAAATCTTACGAGAGAACTCACCAAGTTGTCTCAATTATGTGAGAGGGATAAAGGAATTTTACCCAGTCAACCGAGCCTAACCCTAGGCATCAGCATGTTAGTTCACAAATATCAACTAATGCACCAGAATATAGTATAAGGTCAAACCCAACAAGGGACCTCTAACCAATGTAATGTTATTTATACCCTTAGGCATGGTAGAGAGTACCAACAGAGCGCCCTAAATCTTCCTCATCTATTACTCATGTTAACTCTCCTTCTTGAGGACACAAGTGTGCCTCTTGTTTCGTTCGTCTGATGAACCTAAAGATTTTCTGAAACTAAAATGATTGGGTTGAGGAAACCAAAAATGATTTTTCCCAAAAAGGGAAAATCCCTAAAATCCTTATGTTCATCCCGCCCCATTTCCTAATCGCTTGGAAAAAAAAGGAAGACTGTTTTCATGGATAAAATTTTAGAAGTCTTCAAAAGGTGGGTGAACACCCTTGGATGTCATATCCAGATCCCCCCCTATGCAAAGGACAAAGATTTGTGCACTCACAAACATATCACTAGTGTCCCCAAAAAAGATTTTTTGGGTAACATTAGTTCCATAATTACTAAAATTTTAAAGCACCAAGTATAAGGATCCAAGGAGCCCTACCATATCTTGTGTTATAGGCAACACCTACATTGAGCATCCCTTTACTTGCCCTTTGGGTGCGTATGAATTTTTCCCTTCCCTGGGGCAAGCAATTTGGGATTGAAGAATTGAAAGCCACTAGAACTATTTTCTTGGCCAAGGATAGGTCTGTTAAAATTCCTAAAGGGATGGTTGAGGATGTCTTACTAAAGGTGGGGAATTTTTTTTTTGTTGATTTCATTGTGTTAGATACCAAGCCCTTCTCAACCAAGGATGAGATCCCAATAATTTTAGGGAGACCATTTTTGGCTACCAGAATGCATTAATAAACCCCTTTGAATGGTTTCCTAAGGTTATCATTTGGTAACCAAACTATTGAGTTTAACATGTTTAGGATAGGCAAAACCCATATGGAAGAAGAGATTAATATAATTGAGGATTTTCTGGATTTTTTGATGATTTAATTACCAACTTTGATATTAATTTTGATTCGAATTCCAAGAGTGTATGGATGAGTTGGATGATGATAGTGAAAATTTCTTTTCTAAGTCTTGAGTCTTCAAAACCTGGAGCCCTTAGGACCCCTTTCCAATTCCATTTAAACCTTTCATAGTTGAGCCCCTAAGCTAGATCTTAAGGAGTTGCCATCTAATTTGAGGTATGCTTTCCTAGGGCCATGATTTCCTATAATAATTTCTTCAAATTTAATTTTAACCGGAAGAGGAGTTACTTAAAGTTTAAAAATAACAAGGAAGCCCTAGGTTGGACCATGGCTGATATCAAAGGTATAAGCCCTTCTATTGTGCAACATCATATACATCTTATGGAGGATTCCAAACCATCCACAACCCCAAAGAAGAGCTAACCTGATGATGGAAGTTATTAAGAAAGAGACCCAAAAGTGCTTGGATCATGGAATAATTTATCCATTTCAAAGCCAATGGGTGCCCAGTTCACGTAGTGCCTAAGAAGTTGGTGTGTTTTAGTTCCCAATGCCAATAATGAACTAATTCCAACCCATGTCCAATCTGGGTGGAGAGTGTAGACTGGAAACTTAATGTGGTAACCTAGAAGGACCACTTCCCATTGCCATTCATTGACCGGTTAGAGAGGTTAATGGACATGAATACTATTGTTTTTTGATGGATATTCCGCATAACCAGATCCCAATTGCTTTGAGGACCAACATAAGACTACTTTTTCATGCCCACATGGAACATTTGCTTCCGTATGCCTTTTTGGGGTTTGTAATGCCCTCACGCCCCAAAGATGCATGATGAGCATATTTTCGACATGGTCGAAAAATTTTAAAATTTATAGATGACTTTAATTCATGGGGAAATTTCCCATTCGAATGTCTTCATCATCTTTTCTAGTTTTGAAAAAGGGTTTATATCTAAGAATTTGATTTTGAATTGGGAGAAATGCCATTTCATGGTTAAATCTAGTATTTTTTAGGCCATGTAATATCCAAGGAGGAATTAAGGTAGATAGAGCCAAAGTGGATTTAATTGATAATTTACCACCTCCTCAACCTTTAAAGGGTGTCCGATCTTTTCTAGGGCATTTCAGGGTTCTAGTAAGGTTTATTAAGAACTTTAGTCCTAGCCCACCTCTCATTTCATTACTTACCAAAGATCAAACTTTTGAGTTTTCAAAGAGTGCCTAGAATCCTTTAAACAACTTAAGAGGAGTTAACTAATGCACCCATTGTTCAACCACCGCTTGGGTTGAACCTTTTTAACCCACGGGATGCTTCAGATTTTGCCATAGGGGCAAAGAATTAATAAGTTTCCCC
>CM040972.1:40481256-40497297 GCA_022985045.1 Macadamia tetraphylla | reverse complement strand
AATTTCCCAACCCGAGGAATAGGGGTGATCAAAGGAGAAGGAGAAAAAAAGGACTCGAGCCCTGGGGATGACTCGGTCAAGAAAAAGTAACAGATGGGCCCTCTGACACATGAACCCGAGCGACTTAATCATTCTCAACATACCGCCTTAGAGATCAAAAATTAGAAGTCCCCCCCGCCAAAAGGTGTAAACCGAGGAGGGGAAACCCCCAACCAAGACCCAATACCACCGGACCATGGAATGACATCAAGCCCGAAGTCTATAAAAGGGAAATTGATGAGCTCATCAACCGGGATACCTCAACCAAAGATTTAAAGGGAAATATGGGGAACCGCCCAGCCGGGAGAAATGATGCCAATGGGTGAAGTATGGCCGAGCCATCCAAGGACCCAACCATGGATTGAGCCACATAACACAGCCTATGGGTCCAGCCATCCTAACAACGGGGGCGGACCCAGAGAATCGCTAGAAAAGCCAAAGCACCCCCGGTTCATATGCATCAGGGAACAACCCGTCAAACCCCTAAAAATGGATCCCCCCATTTTTTCCCCAGACCGGAAGAGTTGAACGCCTCACAATGACCCAATGATTAAATTAGTGGGGGGCCAACCCCCCTTTCCCAAAGGTCCTTAGGACCGGAGCCCGGCCCCATGTCATACGAAGCCTTCAAAAAACCGGGGCTTGGCCCCGGCCCTTTAAAAACCACCCCCAAAAACCCTTGTACGGATTCTCGTGCATGCCACCGAGCTAAAAGGAGTTGTTGACTTGCCTATAACCTTTAAGGAGCCAGATAGCCACAACTATGGTCTTTTCATGGTCACCAAGTTTCCCTCACCCTATAATGCAACCCTTTGGCCGACCTAGTCTCAATGGTCTTAGCAAGCCCACTAGGCACATCAAGGTCAAATTTCCAACCACCAATGGAGTCAAGGAAAAGTCCACCGTATGAATCCTTGAATGCTATGCCAACTTCATAAAATATATCAAGAAACCATCCTCGGCCTAGCATGTATGGTAGAAGTTGATTGCCGAGATGAAAGCCCCCTAACCCAAATGAGCCATAAGCTACACGCCCAATCATTGAGGCCGAGCCATCAAGAATAGTTCAGCTCAAGCACCACCGAGCTCCCAATGTCAGGGAAAAAATTTTGAACTTCCCGGAGAACTCATATTTTTATGGAAAGCTCTCGATATGCTGCATCCGGGCCATAGTTGAGCAACCGACGTTAACCCCAACTTCAAGCCTATCCAGCAGGGCCCGAACTTCAAACCAGAGGAACACCATCATCAATGAGGAGGTTGACAAACCCTAGAAAGGGGTTTGTGAGGGAAGTAAAGACTTGCCCGGGTTAGCCAATGTGGTCATGGTTCCAAAGTCCAACAGAAGTGGAGGATATGAAAACTAACCGACCAACAAGGCTTGCCCCAAAAGATCGCTACCCCTTTGCCCCGGATTGACTCCTCATAAACTCAAATGCCACAGATGTCGACCTTCATGGATGCATATTCCCCCACAACCAGATAAAGATGAAGGTGGAAGATGAGGAAAAAAACGCTTTCACCATTTGGGCAACCATCGCTAATCGCAATGCCTTTTGGCCTAAAGAATCCCGGGAGCCATTTAACCGAGGATAGTGAATACGATGTTCAAGCCGATCGAAGAAATATGAAAGTTTACGTTGATCATTTTCGTCAAGAGCACAAAGGCCCCGATCATGTGATAGACCCCAAGGAGGCTTTTGCCCGGAAGAACCAGATGAGACTAAATCCAACCAAGTGTACTTTTGGGAGTAACCTCGGGAAATTTTTGGGGTTTTCCAAAGGTCGAAAAGGGGGATGGGGGCAAACCCTCAAAAATTGAGGCCATTCATAAATGTGTCCACCAAGAAACATTCAAAGTGCGAACCAAAGGGTGCCCGCCACACTTAACAAGTTTTTACCCCAGCCGGGATAGGTCCCTTTCCGCTTTTTGCTACTAAAGGAGGAAAAGGCCAACAAAAAACCGAAGGAATGTGAAGAAGCTTTCGATGAAATAAAGGGCCCTTTTAAACCCCGGGCCCCCTTTTCTATTGAGCTGCCAGGGGCTGAGAGGAGTTCCCTTTACCCCCGCTACCCCGGGGTAGCGTTGGGCAGTCCTCAAGAGAAGAAGAAAGCCCCGAGGCCCATCTACTATGTGAGTCTGTGTTCCTAGAAGCCAAGACAAGGTACCAAGATTGAGAAGCTTGACTGCACCGGGGCGTGATAGCCAAGAAGTTGAGGCCCTACTTCCAAGCACACACCGCTGTGATTAACCCATCAATCACCCAGAAAGTCACTTCAGAGCCCCAAACAGAAGGGACGTGGTGGGGTTTAATTTGAAATTAATGAGCACAACATTGAATTCACCAAGAAGCATTTAAACAAGGGCCAAAGGTGACTTTTTTAGTAGAATGTACACAAACCAAGAAGGGGGTAACTAGGCTAAGTCAAGTAATGTGGGGGTTTTTGATTGGGTGGGCCACAAATGTAGGAGGGGTGCGGGCTTGTGCCAAAAACCTTTAGGAATTACGATACATTATGCCTTAGATTTGCATTCCCCACAACAAATAACAAAGGTAGTATGAAGCCTTGATTGTAAGAATCGACCCGGGAAAGGCGGTAATGACAGATTTACTTGGTCCCCATAGTGACTCCCAACTAATCGTAAACCCAAGTCAATGGCCAATACGAGGCCAAAGAAGAAAGAATGGCCAAGTATTTGAATGAAGTACGCCGGTGATCGATTTAGCACGCTCGCGATGGAAAGATCCCGAGTAGGAAAATGCAATGGTAGATCCCCTTTCCAAAACTAGCTACAATGAACCTCATGACTATGCAAGCTCGATATATTTTGAAGTGCTAGACCGACCTACCTATGAGCAAGAATTGTTGTGTAGCAATGAAAGAGCCGAGCCGAGCTAGATGGATCCCATCGTGGACTATTTACGTGATGACATCTCCTGTGAGATCAAATGTAAGCAGGGCGCAAAAGGAGAGCAACCAAATACACCTTCCAGATGGGAGTTTTAAAAAAGGGCAATATCCTGCCCTCGCCAAGTGCTTGCCCCGAGCCAAAGGAAGAGACGCTCAGAAAGTCCACAAGGAATTTGTAGGGGACACATCGGGTAGGGCATGGCTACAAGGTGCTACGCCAAGGATTCTATGGTCAAACATGCAAAGAGATGCAATGAAGTTTGTACGGCAAGGCTTTTAAGTGTCAAGTACACACCCCAATACCACATGTCCCGCTAAAGAACTTAGTTCAATGATCCGCCCGATCCCATTCGCAATGGGGGAATGGATATTCTAGGACAGCTCAAGAAAGGAAAAGGGGAGTTCAATTCTTGATTGTTGCTATTGATTACTTCACTAAATGGGTGGAAGCACCCCCTTTGGGCCCGTAATCACCGAAAGGTGTCGCTTGTTGTCCGAGGGTTTCTAATTCTGCCCTGTCACATCAACCTCTACGCTTTTATTAGTACGTTGGTAGAGGCTCTTTCGACATCGCCCCAAATTTTTAGTTTTTGTAGGTTCCAAAATATGTTGGCCATCTTAATTGTGATACCTTACTTTCTAAACCCGGCTAATTACCCGTGATTCGGTTTGGTCTTATAGGATCTGAACCCAGCAAGCCAAGTCGAAAATTTTTTGGAATATGATGGCAAGGGTGACTCTAAACGAGGTTGGCCGATGAGTTGGAGCTAGTGCCTAGTGAAGTCAACAGATCCAAGCCGCATTTGCACGTATCACTGGGGCCCTGTATGCACAATAAAGGTACGTAGCCATATTCTATGTCAAGTATGCGATTAATCAACTATTGAGAGAGAATAGTGGGGGCCCAGCCCCATCGAAAAACCCAATGATTCAGCTAAGTTTTGGCCAACTGTGGGCGGTCATAGGTGGGTCAAGGCCCATGTCGTGCACTTGCACGTATCACAGGGCCATGTACGCACAATAAAGGTACGTAGCCATATTCTATGTCAAGTATGCGTATTAATCAACTATTGAGAGAGAAATACGTGTTGGGGCCGAGCCCCATCGAAAATCCCAATGATTCAGCTAAGTTTTGACCAACCGGGTTGCGGTCATAGGTGGGCGCTGACACCCAATTTTGTCACCCTCCGCTATGATGAAATGTAGATCTTGGATGCGACTTTTGACTTCTAATCAACAGAGATGATGATTAACCGAAAAAACCCAAAATGTTCCCACCTTCTTAAAACTATGAAAACCCCACACAAGGAGGAGGGTCTAATTTTGACTTTTCATATACAAATAAAGCCGATCAAGATGACCGTGATAGATGTATAGTACTAAATACAATCGATTTATATATGGTACGCCAAAATCAGACCGCCGGATTGCCTTGAATCTCCTATGGAAAATCATATTTTTCACAAGACATGTCACAAGACACCAACCAAAAAAGCCACCCCAAAATTCACCACCTGCACTCCAAAATTTTTCTTGCCTATACGCCCCGGATGGCCTATGTGCACCCACCGCATGGCCTTCACACTTTGTCAGAGGGGCAGGGCACCCGCCAGATGACCTTCACACCCCGCCTTTCTTGGTGTCCCCACGCTTCTGCACCCCACGCAGCATGCCCCCCCCACATGGCAAAGTGCACCCACCGCTACCACACGACCTGCCTGCACCATGCCCCATGCTGCCCCACACAGCTCAACCGCCCCATGCACCATGTGCCGCACACCCATGCCAACCTCCCTGCCAGACACCCTTATGCCTAGCCTGTGCCTAGCCACACACCATTACACGCACACACTGTGCACATTGCCTGCACACCCATGCCAACCTCCTCGTACACCCTTATGCCTAGCTTGTGCCCAGCTACACACCATTACCCACACACACGGCACATTGCCCGCATGCCCCATGCATTTCAACCCAACCTTGTGTGTCACCGCCAATGGCCGAGATTGGTGTTCCCTAACCTAGTGGGTGAAGAAATTCCCCTTCACCCACTTTTTACCCAAATTTTTTCACCCACTTTTACCCATTGGGAAAAAAACCCTTTCCCCCACCCATTTTGGTCCGAGGACCTCTTTATCCAAAGGTATAAAAGCCCTATCCCCCACTTTAGGCAAAAAAACCTTCTTTCCCCATTGGGTAAAGATTTTTCCTCTTCCCATTTGAAAAACCTAAAATACCCCTCCTTTGGATTTCACACACCAAAACCCCACCTCACTCCCTTGTAGTGAAACTCTTCCCTTCCCTCTTGATTTTCTTCGGTTTCAAGTGATCTTTGTCAAGATCGTAATTTTGTTCAGATATTCAAGTATTCTTCGACTTTGAAGATCTTCAATCCAAGTTCTTAGTCCAATCCAGTTTTTTCTAAAAGTAGTTGTTCTTAACCCTCCTTTGAGTGTTCTTGAGTTTTTACCCAAAGTAGAAACCCCACCTTTGAGGTTCTTCGGTTCACGGAGAGATCTTTGTCAAGACCCCAAACTCGCTCAGATCTTCAAAGTGTTCTTGGGGTTTTTGGAGCTCTTCAATCCATTTTTAGGTCAATCCGCTTTTCAAAATAGCAAATCCTAGCGGAAGCCTCCGTCCGAGTACCTCCGAATCTTTTCGTAAATAGCCATTCCAAAGGAAGTTTCATCAAGTGCCACCTCGCCTAGCCCCCCCCTAGCCTATCCCTAGCGTAAAGCTGCCAGAGTGCCACCTCAACCTAAGTCCAAATAGCCTTCCCTAGTCAAGCTCGTCTCAATCCAAACCCAAAGTAACCGCTTTAGCTAGAACCCCGTCCAATATCATCATAATCAGATCTCTCAAGAAAGGAAGTTGGAGGTCAAGACCATCTTCCCCGAGCTAGAGAATTCAAAAGTTTCGTATAATTTCTTTAAACCCAACTTTTCATAATGTAGACTTTATATAGACCTTGTTTTAGTGTATATAGTAGTTTGAATTCAATTAATGTATATATGTGTGATATCTTAGCCATGCATGTGGAATAGTAATAATTATGAAAATATTCGCTCAAGCATCTAGTAGGAAGACCGTTGAACTGCCAAATTGGGTGCCTAACACCTTTCTAATTCAGAATCGACATTTACCCTAAATCTATGGACTAGATCAAATTTTAGGCCCTTTTCTCAAGAATCGGCCCACCGATCCTAGGTTTATAATCCTAGATGGTGACTCCAAACCCCATTGGTATGATCCTGATCCCCGTATTATCATCAAAGCCATGTCTCAAATGATGAATTTTACACTCTTACGAAATAGGCCTCCAGATATCTCCAAGTGGTAATACGGCAGTTCGATCCCCGCAAGCAAAGCACACACAACACGAACCCCTTCCCTCATATGAAAGAGAAGGAGAGAGTAGAGAGGTCGGGATGCAAGTCCTTTTCCCCCAAGGGAACAAAGACATCTCATCATCTCCGACCATTGCCCTCATAGTGGCGACTCCACTGGGGACTAAATGTCAAGCTTCCAATACTAGATGCTACCTTTAAATGCAAGAACATTTTCCACCACCACATTTGTTTGAAAACATGTTTGGCTAACCCCATGTTTGTAATTGTATTTGCTAACCGCATCATGCATTGTGCTTGAAGTGAAATCATTTAAGGGGACTTTGTCATGCCCCCACCCTTGGGGAGGTCACGCATGTCATGGAGAGTACTCGAGAGAAAATGATACCCACTTCCTGCATAAGAATGGAAGGTATATCAAAAGGCGAGGATGTTGTATTTGTACCAACACCCTGGGAGGTCCATGCACTTTATGAAATTTCGAGATCGAATGCATCATCAAACAACGGATGTCCGCTTTTGTGCCAAAGACCTTCAAGGAGGTTTTGCATTTTACGGCATTCGAGATCGAATGATGGTTACCCTACATTACACTTTTGCACACAATCACTCATGATTCCACCACCCCGTGGCCAATTGCTTAACCTCATGTGTAGTCACGGTAATGGGCAAGGAAGTCACTCTCTTGATCTCGACCCATGGTATATCAAAAGGATCATGTACCTTGCATATATAGATCCTGCTATGAAGCCTTATCGGTCCTATTACATCCATCGATGCTCGTATCATGTAGAAAATAGATGAAGAAGCTAGAGTGCCACAAGCTAATCAGAACTTGTTTGCGGTCTTGAAAAGGAATATTTCTATATTATATTCCCATCATAAAGAATTACTTTTCTTGAGTGGGTTTGGGATAAAAGGTGTCCTCCTCCTTAAGGAAAAGTCCGATACGTGACTTAAGGGCAATCCCGCGAGTCACATCAAGTCCCTAGAAGTCTCGAGAAAATCGAGGAAGGACACCTAGTGGAAAAAAGAATAAGGAAGCATGATTTTATTACATGGAATGTCTTATGGAAATATTCTCAACAAGCCATTTGTATGAATCTCCGCTTATGACATTGGGTGGACTAATGGCATTGAACCCTATCCACCCTATCATTGCTGACTAATTTTGGGATGGATCATTGGTTGTTAATCTAGAATGTGTGAACAAGGAGTTGGGAATTCAAGAATCCTAAAATAAGCCACTTTTGGTTCAGTGCACAATTCCACACCTCAAGTATTCTCGTAGTCTTTGATGAGTCAAGGTAATCGTTGACTCGCCTAAGTCTAGTGTCACCTCCATCATTTCCCCGAGACCTGCTACCACCCAGCCCATTACAACCCGCTTAGTATGAATCCACATGACTCAATCACCTAATGTGCCCGGGTTCATCTTGTCGAGACCTTGTAAATAGAAATAGCTGAAGTCAAGAGAAAGGATAGCTCAGATATTGCATACACTTCTGAACCCTCCCAGAGCTGATCCTAGGAATGAAACGACACTGACTACGGGAGATGTGGAACAAAATGGAGCTACAGGTGATCGCAGGAACTCTTTCTGAGTTGACTCAGGAGAACCTAAGCATGTCAGACTAACTGTTCAGAGAGGATCTTCACCTACCCATCCAAATGGTCAATGAGGGGCCTATTCTAGGTTCCTCCTCCGTGGTGGTGATCAAGATAAAGAAAAGGAATTTGCAATACACGTCCTAGTAAGCCTCCAAATGATGAAGAAAGAAAGGAAACTCAGAGAGCAATTAGAGAAGATGGAGAACATGACTACGGGAGATGTGGAACAAAATGGAGCGGGAAAAAGCTCAGAAGGCCAAGCAATGGATTCAGAGGAAATGAGTTTCTTTTCTGGGGCGAGAATTCCAAAAAAATTCAAACGGCAGACTGACAAGTTTGATGGGTCAAGAGACCCCAAGGCTCACCTCAAACTTTTCCTCAAAGATTGCCAAGTCATGGCAACCGTAAATAATTAGATGGGGCAAGCCTTCATGCTAACTCTATAGGTCTAGCACTAAAGTGGCTCACACAGCTGGAGTCATCCCAAACTCGAATTAGATTTGCAGAAAGCCTTCACCAAATAGTACTTATACAACATCAAGTGGATGTGAAGCGATGAGAACTTGAGACTTTAAGGCAACAACTAGAGAAGGATTCACCCTTCTTGATAAGGTTTAGAGATAAGGTCGCTAAGATGGCGATCAGCCTTCGTAATATAGCAAGTGGAGATGTTGATAGAAAACCCACAAAGCCCTATTATGATGTTCTTTACTATCAGCATTTGTAAACTTTTGATGCCTTAATAGGCACCGGAACATATGTGGAGAATAAAATTTTTAGAGAGGCCCAGTATCAGGGGTCCTCCCAAGTTGCAAGCAAGAACACCCAAGTCGGATGGGGAAAGGGTCCAGAAACTAATATGGTGAGTGCAGTTTGAAAATTAATATGGTGAGTGCCCTTTCACTATCAAAGAGATTTTACCGTGCAAAGCCGTGAAACTCATAGACCACAACGGTGAAGAAGTCACCGGACTAGTCAACATGGATCAACTCAAGAAATATTATGTCTAAAAGGGTGAATAGTATGAACTACGCCGACTGATTCCTTTGAGGGATACGAGGCAACTTGACATGTGCAAGTGCGCCTCAACCATCTAAAGGCAATAAATTGGTTTCTTGATTAATAATCAAAGTATCTTAAAAGATCATCATAGCTTGTGTCCCCAAGATGCTTTACTTTGCATAATCAAAGTCTCATCCACCCATTGGTCCGCAACGCTATCCGGATTCTATCCCCAAGAATCACCATTTGATATGCAAGGCCATCGTGTATCCTGGCTATTCACCTATGACCGCCACCCTTATCTAGGATTCTATCCTAAAAAGAAAATCGCCACCCACCACCAGCTTTATCAAGGCCACTTATTCTCTACCCTTGATTAGTAAAAAAAAGCTTGATGCAACAATGGTAAAGGCTGGTTTGTGTCATTAGCTAATGAGTAATGCTTTGATAAATCATCATATCTCTTTATTTTGTTGGTTTCAGAAAACTCATGGGCTCGTGGATGAGACGTTGAGGAAATAGACTTTAGACATAAATATGTGGGCACGAGGATTACCGAATCCATGAATGTGTCATTTCTTTGTCGGATCGAATGTGTGAAGCTACATCACCAATTACTCGACAGTGCCTCAACACCGGATGCCAATCGCATGTATTTTGGTTTGGGTTAGTAGAGATCTACCTAACTCTCAAAGAATTCGGGTTTATGTGTTATATCCACCCAAAGGCGCTTGTACCACCATTTTTTAAGAAAGATTACTCAGAGGAAATTCAAGACTTCTTCGAATGGAAAGAAGAGGAAGTGAAGCAATTTGTCAGATATGGGAAGATCGACATTTTGAAGGTAGCCCAGATCTTCATCCAATATCTATCAATGGGAGGAATCCATCAATGAGATCACAAGATGCTTTACTTTGCATAATAACTCATTATGTTCTCTACACTCCTCAACATGGTGCACCGCTATTCGATTGAGGTGGTAAAACAGTTGAAGAAGGGAGGTGACATCATCCCTACAGTGCTAGCAGAAACATTCAAGGGATTCGATGACATGAGCCATGGCCATAGATTCAGACTAGATCATTGTCAAGGGAGTCTTACTATTTTTCAGATTTGGCTCCTCGAAAAGCTGAAGCTAACCAAACCATTAAAAGGAGGCCACTCAAAGCTCTTTACTACCAGGACAAGAGGGAAGTTCCAAAATTCGACCTCATCACTGATTGGGAGAAGTACCAACAGGAAAGAACTGTGCAAGATATCATATGGAGGGACCTGTAAGCCACAAGAAGATTTTTGAAGAAGACCTCCACAATTATGTCAAGTTGATGGGATTGACTCAAACATTCTTTTATTTGCCTATGTACATCAGCCGACAATATGGACTCAAGGAGATGGACCTGTAAGAGTTAGTGATCTTTCACCTCATCAAGAATTGTCTCCCACCTTATTACTCACCGATCCCACCTGTGGTAGGAACATTGTTCCCCTTTTCACGTAATTCACTTGGTAATAGAATGAGAAAGTATTTGGCTTTTTGTGTTATCCCGATTATTCTAATTATGACTTGAGTTATGGAATTGATTGTGCCTAAGCATTACAAGCAAACAAAAAAAAAATTCTTTATACCAAAGATATGTTTTCATTTATAAGATGCTGAAATAAAATGATAAGCAAACAAGGGGAGGGAAAAGAAAAATAAAAAATACATCTATGTGTTTGTGCTTTTAGTAAATGCAGAATAAATCCCTATAAGTCAAAAGCCATCATCCTGAATAAGATTTTAAACCATCCTCATGGAGTGTCAGAAATCCATCGATGTCGGTCCAAATTACCCAAATTCTAGGTCAGTCCTAAATCAGCATCCGCGCATGCATCTCCCAATCCTTGGCAACTATCACCTCGCACAAGCCATAGTGCATCCTCCCAATCTTAGCATAGACCTCTGGGGACACCTGAGAAAGAGCATATCATCCAGAGGAAATCAAGGGTTAATTGGAGGAAGTTCAGATACTTACATAATCATAAGGAATAGGCAGCCCCAGGGAAGCACCTATATCTATGTTCGGATCCAGAAGATTAGAGAGACTGGGGTTGGCTGCATTGGGATAGGTCCAGGCAGGGAAGCCATGAAAGGGGGTGTTACCAACCCTGAGAGACCCGTCGGCACTGGTAGAGGGTCTTGCTTGTGTAGGATCGGTAGCATTGGCATGCGATCAAACAGTAGAAGGATCTACACATCTCACACTCCCCTGAAAGAACATCACTCAATACCAAAATAGAAAGGAATTTGAAGGGAATACTCAAGAAAGGGTAACATACCAATCGACCATTGGGACCAAGAGGGTGCACACTATCTCCTCCTCTATAGGAAAGTTCTATAGTCCTTATCCTAGTCTAAAAAGAGTCCTTGCATACTCAAGGCCAAGCGCCCATCTCGCCTACTAGGATGATCTCCGGGCAATGCATGGTGGGTGGAGGAAGACTAGGAGAAGGGCGGGCTCGACATCCACCCCCGGGTGCTACTCTCTCCCAAATACCAGGCTTGACCCCATATTCCTAAAAAATGACTCGATGCTCGGATAAGTGCCTAATTAAGGCTAATTTTTCAAGATCTAGAAATACGAGGTCATGGAATGGTCTCCAAGTAACGCAAAACCAAGGAGAAGTGTAAAAGAAGATGAAAAGAATTTCAAGTTAGGCACAAGATACTGGGTAAGATCGCTCAAAAGAGAACGAGCGTGGTCCCCAAGGATGGCGCCGAGCCTTGAGCACTGATTATCCCCACTTTGTGGCTACAAGAAAGAAGAATGCCTCAGGGTCCCTTAGTTTGGGAGCTATGGTCCCCAAATGCTCAAAGCACCAAGGCCATTTCAAGAAAGTAAAGTAAGAAAGTGCAATCCAGATGAATGAAAGGAAACGAGTACAAGAAGGGAAGTTACTTGAATAATGAAGCCTACCCCCTTGAGGCCCCTGTCTCTATAGGATAGCAAGTCTAGGGACCACAGGAGATATGCATAGGCAGCCCCGCCCCAGTCCTAAGAATCTACTGTACGAATATCTCAAAGAAAGTATACTAGATGGATATCTACTCCCCTTGAGGTCGCCAAGAGGCACCCACCCATAGCAAACAACAAGAAGGAATGGGCCACCTATGATATGTTACCATCTCCCTTAGGCTAACTTTCAACCATCAGCCACTGATCTCCCCTAGGCGAATGTGTGTCTGGCTTGCCGCAATGGTAATACTGGTCAAGTTCATTTAACTCGGACAATGAGCCCTAGGTAGGGTCCCGGATTGAAATGCCTGCCAAAGCATAGAAGCATAAGGGCATGATGGTGATCTCGCCAGAGGAAGATGGAAAGAATTGAGTACTGCCACCACCGCTCCATCGTGGCTCCCACCAGTTGTTGGTTAAACTTTCGGTCTCTACCAAAGCTAGCCGCCCAAGTATAATGCATCAACTCGTTTGCTTTACTCTACGAGGAAGCATCTTATGCCATGATCAACCATGTTCGATGGCCAACGAGGCCAAGGTTGGTGGGTCCTTCCCTCAAAGCTAATGGAAATAAAAGAATGCAAAAAAAAAAAAAACAAAAAAACAAAAAAAACAAAAAAAACAAGAAAACAAAAACAACAACAAAAAGTAAATATCATAAAAGAAAGTCAAAGCAAAAATAAAGGTAATCAAAATAATGAATACAATATAAAGACTTACCCGTAACCCCATATGGAGTTGTAGATGGATTCTCGATCACAGAAGGGTTTGCCCGAGTACAAATCGGTCAGCTCTCATCCCTACAAAGGATTGCTGCAACTCTCAAGATGAACTTCTCCCAAAGTCTTTCTTTCTCCTTTAGCCATATTTTTAAAAATTATGAGAAGGCCCAGAAACTTTTCAAAATTGTGAGAAACCCCAGAAAGTTTCCAAAATTGTAAGAAGCCCCAAAAAATTTTCCAAATTGCACAAAAGCCCATAAGAATATCAAATTCTTCAAATAACTCCTCCTCAACAATAAGATGAATATCTTCAAGAACTTCAAGAACAAGATGAAGATCTTCAAGAACTTCAAGAACAAAGTGAAAACTCCAAGAAAAAGAAGGAAAACTTCAAGAAAACCAGAGAGCTCCAAGAACTCAAAACTCACTCACAAAAATTAGAAATAAGAATGAACAAGGAGGGACCCATTTTATATAAAAATTCATTCTTCCAAAGATAATAATAATAATAATAATAATAATAATAAAATTTTAAAAGATTCCAAATCAAGCATCGTAATCAAATTCCAAATCAAAGGCAAAAGTAAAATTCCAAATCAAAGAACCAAAGATTAAGAATCAAGGAAAAATCAAGAAAAGAAACAATCTCATTGACCTGGCCCCAGGTGGCCCAATTTCATTGACCGGCCCCTGTGGCTTAATTTTATTGACCTGGCCCCAAGTGGCCCAATTGCATTTACTAGCCCCAGCGGCCCAACCTTGTTAACCTAGCCCTGTGTGGCCCAATCAGATTGACCCGACCTCAAAGGGCCTAATTTCATTGATCGTGCCCTAGGTGGCCCAACTTCAATGACTCGCCCCAAGTGGCCCAATTGCATTTGTCCGTCCTGTGGCCCAATCTCTTTGTATCTTGTATCAACTCCGAGTGACCCATCTCATAGACCAAATTCTCGAATCGGCACATGCGGTTCTATTAAGGAAAATCCAAGAATCAAAGGTTTTTTCCGTTATAAGATTGAAGAGCACCAAATTCGCCCTTGTAACCTTTGGTCCTAGATAGTCCAGATTGATTCGAAAACCCAACTTGAGATCAATTCCCTAGTCCGGCACATGTGAAGCCCACTAAGGAAAAGTCAAGGATCAAAATACTAACATCTTTTGCAAGATTGGAAAAGCAACAATTCCTTTTCGATAATTAATGCCTGTAAGTCCTAAAACTCTAAAGTAATTGAGAGATATTATCTATTGCATTCTTTAACTCAGTCATTAATAGCAAGATGACGGCAGTACATGCTTTGGGTGACAAAATGTGGTCATTCTTTTCTTTGCCCTTCGGTTATTGGCACAGGCCTCGGCCAAAGAGGGCATTCTGTAGACACCTAATTTTGTCATCCTCTTTCAGTTATGATAAAATATGGATTTTGGATGCGACTTTTGACTTCTGATCAATAGAGATGATGATTATTTGAGAAAACTCAAAAACGTTCCCCACCTGCCTGAAAACCCTAGAAACCCCACGTGGGAAGCTAGAGGGTCTAATTTTGACTTTTCATATACAAAGGAATCCGTCAAGATGACCACAGATGGATAGTACTCAAAATACGATTCCCATGATATATTGTACGTCAAAATCAGATTGTCGGATTGCCCGTAATCTCCCTTGAAAATCATATTTTTTCAGACGACATGTCACGCACACGGCCAGCCCAACTAACCAATCCACCAATGAGCCCATTAGGGAAGCCAACAAGCCACCACCAGACAACCCAACCACCACCAACCAAACCCAGCTTGCTTGCCCCATGCCCCTGCTACCTACTTGTGCACTCCACGATGGCCTGGATGCCCTCACACGCTTGTAAACCCAAATTTGCATGCTACCTCGCATACCATCCCGCCTCACTCTATGTGCCACACACCTATACCACCAAAGACACCCTTATTCCTAGCCTATGCCCAGCAGCACACCATTACCTGTATACACTGTGCACATTGCCCACACACCCATGCCAACCTCCCTGCACACCCTTATGCCTAGCCTGTGCCTAGCTACACACCATTACCCGCACACACTATGCACATTGCCCACATGCCTCATGCATTTCAACCTAACCTCGTGGTCACCGCAATGGCCGGATTGGATGCTCTAACCCGTGGGTGAAGAAATTCTCTTCACCCACTTAAGACCAAAAACCCTTTTTTACTAAGGATTTTCTCTAAGAATCCCTTTACCTATTGGACAAAAACCTTCCCCCATTTTGGTCTCGAGGACCTCTTTACCCAAAGGTATAAAAGCTCAATCCCCACTTTAGGCAAAAACCCTTATTTCGCCCTCGTTGGATAAAGATGTTCACTCTTTTCTTTTGGCCGAAAAACCCTATAAATATCCCCTCATTTGGATTTCACACACTAAACCCCACCTCACTCCCTTGTAGTGAAACTCTTCCCTTCCCTCTTGATTTTCTTCCGGTCTTGAGCGATCTTCATCAAGATCCGAATCTTGTTCAGATCTTCAAAGTGTTCTTTGGGACTTTGAAGATCTTCAATCCAAGTTCTTAGTTCAATCCAGTTTTTACTAAAAGTAGTATGTTCTTCAACTCCTCCTTTGAGTGTTCTTGAGTTTTTACCCAAAGTAGAAACCCCCCATTTGAGTTTTTTCGGATCTACGGAGAGATCTTTGTTAAGATCTAAAACTCTGTTCAGATCTTCAAAGTGTTCTTCGGGGCTTTGGAGCTCTTTAATCTATTTTTTAGGTCAATCTGTTTCTTTCCAAAAATAGCAAATCCTAGCGGAAGCCCTATCTGAGTGCCCCTGGAATCTTTCCAAATAGTCATTCGCAGAGCAGCTCCACCAAGTGCCACCTCAATCTAGCCCTACCCTAGCCCATCCCCAATGTAAGCTCTTCCGGTGCCACCTTAGCCTAAGCTCTAAATAGCCTTCCTAGCCAACCTTTATCCAATCCAAACGCAAAGTAACCGCTTTAGCTAGAACCCCGTCCAATACCATTACAATCAAGATCTCTCAAGAAATGAAGTTGGAGGTCAAGACCATCTTCCCTAAGCCGAAGAACCGAAAGACAGCTCAAGCGGTACTAATCGGGGCCCACCCTCTTAACTCAAAAGGTTAAGTTCAAGTATAATTTTCAACCAACTTGTCATAATGTAGACTTTATATAGACCTTGTTTTAGTGTATATAGTAGTTTGAATTCAATTAATGTATATATGTGTGATAACTTAGCCATACATGTGGAATAGTAATAATTGTGAAAAATGTTCATTCTCAAGCATCGAGTAGGAATACCGGTTGAACAGAGCAGATTGGGTGCCTAACGCCTTCCCAGTTTTGTAACCTAACACTTACCCTAAATGTCCGGACTGCACTAAATTTCGTGCCCTTTCTCATGAATCGAG
>CM040972.1:40469276-40481156 GCA_022985045.1 Macadamia tetraphylla | reverse complement strand
GACATACGCCGCTGGTCATTAGGACACGGCAACCCCGTGGTATATTCAAGAGGGCCAATCGATCGCTTTTAAATTGTTGGAGTCAAGACCTTTAATTTCTATCATTTACTTTATGTTGAGAGCCGGTGGTCGGCATGTTTTACTTTTCCGAGTACTCATGGTGGGCCTTCTCCGACAACCCTATGGGCTTATCGGATGGAGTTCGCTCGCATCTGAGTATATCGCATTGTGATTGTAGTAGCACTAAACCAAAGACTTAGTAATGTTGCTTAGGTGGATGTAATTTAAAATGAATTACATAGCATATAGTATATGGTTGTGATTTGTTGTGTGGACTGCTGTGGTCCTTCTTTCCACTTCATCGAGCTAGTGAGCTCATCCCACGGTGCACCTCTTTAGATGATTTTGTAGGTCATCCATCCGAAGAGCACGGGTCGGGTCCCACAGCTTGAGTTCCCAAGAGGATTGGTGGGTCCTCGAGGAGTTAGAGCACGACACGGATTGCTCGTAGAGGGCTGTCATGGGACCGAGCTCGATACCGAGCTGAGCTCTACCTTTGCTACCGAGTGAGCTCTAACCTTTGATGCGAAATAGCTTTACTTTTGATACCGAAATGAAATGCATTATCCGATTTTTGATGATTCCTTTGAGTACTTGATATGTAAATTGTATTCTTTTGTGTAAATATCATGCCTTCCGCCCACATGTACTTAACTATTGTCTTACAATTTGGGTATCAAGTATTATGGGAATATTCACAGATAAACCAAGTCTTCCACGAATCGATGAACACTTTCTTAGTTGTGTGTATGCGTGGTGGAATATCAGATAGATGATCTCGGCGTTTGGGTTAATCGTGTTAACCCGTCATTGGTCTGTCTGTGAACGGGTGTGACAATGGTGGTATCAGAGCGTGATGCTCTACTCCACTCACAACATACCGTTTAGACCTCGTGAGAATCTATAATAGGAATGGGATTGGTTAATGTAAAAAAACTTTAAAGAGTTAAAAGTCAAAGAAAGAAAGGAATAAAACTGGTTGCATTTAGATATTGCATTCATGGCATGCGTGAGAAAAAAAATAAAAGGTTAATTAATCGGTGTCATAACCCATCGAGTACAAGTTTGACGAAATTTCGGCAACATGACGGGGCAAAATGTGATTTCCAAAAAATTTTTTTTTCACACAAACCCTGATAAACAACATATTCATATATATAACAATGATCAAAATTAACAATGACACCACAACTAAACTACACAGGTTATCAAATATACAAATCCACCACAGACCACTGTCAAAACACATCATCCCACAAATAAGTCCAGTTACAGAGAAAGTACAAAGAATGAGAAAAGAAAGGAAAAATACAATAGGATAGACAACATGGAACAGGTGAGAAGCTGATGTGGACGAGTTAAGTCCTCATCGATCATCGCTGCCGCCATCGCCCAATACTACTATCCTGCTCACCGAGGTCTAGAGTTGACATTGAGTCGACGGTCGAGTAGTCGAACCTCGAGTTCACCAGTTGTACATTCCTCCGAAGTCGGCCAAAATCCGCTGAGATGGCATTGGCCGTTGTATCCAAGTCCTGGCCCAGTCTGAGGAAGGAATTCTCCAAGGTAGCCTGTCTCTCCAGGATGCGTTCCTCCCTTGAGGCACTCTCATCCAATCTTCTTAATAGCTGATCTTGCCCATCTTCAGGGCCCTCATAGTAGACATCATGCCCTCAAAGTCATATGCACCACTCGTGGTGGGGCTCTATGTCAGGCCTGCAGCTCGTGAAGCCAGGATCAGCACCTCTCGACTCCGAGGCACCTCCTCAAGGATGTCCTCATCCATAAAATCCTCCTCCTCATCCTGAGGAACATAGTCCTCATCCTCCTCACTAGACTCCTCCTCCATGGGAACATCCTCCATAGGGGCAGCCCTCCTATCCTCGCCTCCGAGCTCCCCGCTCGAGGTACATCCATAAGAGTGTGGAGACCCATCCTCAAGAGATTTCGTCGAACTTATTCTGGAGTCTTCCCTCCTCACCACTGTGTCCACCCCAAAGAACTCAAGATCCCGTGAGGATCCCGCCATATGGAAATCCTCCGCCCTTGAGGTGTGAAGTGGTGCTCCATCGCTTGTGGATGACATAGGGCAAGCACAAGTGCTCGACGCCCCTCTAAGGCCGATAGATGCAGAAGCTAAGAAGGCCGCCTGAAGCCCACTCGGTTCCGGCGACCTCCTCTCGGGAGCAAGTTGAATCGACCAATCGGCAAACACACAAACCTCTCGAGAAAATGATGTCTCGCATCCGGACGAATCGCCGCCACAGATGGTCTCATAGATGTGGTCCGTGTCTCCAAACTCATGAACGAACCCATAGGCTTACTCCGGAGGATCAGAGAAACGTGCCCGTCAAGAGATACCCAAAATACTAGCTGTGGTGTCCACGGTCACCAATGTCCACCCCTTCACTATATCGATTATAGCATACCCCTGCATCGGTAGGAAACCTCGTGTTGCAGAGAATCTACGGACCAACCGCTCATAGCACGGACGGTCTATGGAGGATAGACGCCATCAAAGGTCAGAACCTCTCCTCAAGCTGGATCTTGTGGAAGTCGCCAACTACCACGCTCTTCTCCATCATTATCGATCTCTTCAGAAGGCCGCCAATTGGTTGCTGCCTCATCAAGAAAAAGATCCTCATCGTAGTCGAAGGATCAAACGGGCAGGTCCGGTTGACTTCGCAAGGGGTCGGAGAACTAGTTCGCACTCTTCCGCTTAGAAGCGTGGTCTTACGCCGAGTGCCGAGGATGCGGCCTTGCCTTTGCGAGATGACATCCCGGCAAGAAAAAGAGGAAAGAAGGGTAAGTGACAAAAGTAAATCATGGAAAGAAATAGAATGTGACAAATGTGACAAGTGAGGAATGATAAAATTCTATGAATGAAATGCCCGCCAAGGACAAGACAGAATTATGGCAAAACAACAATGTGACATAAAAGGGCATATATAGTATGGCAAGTAAAGAATGGTAGAAAATCCCAATTCTCATTGTGCAAGTTTAATCTTAGGAAAAAAATGAAAAGACTCACAATAGAGTGAAGCATGAAGCTTACAAGTTCATGGATGAAATGCCATTGTAGTGCAATCAAGAACATGCAAAAACATATGCTAATGTGCTATTGAGGTCCACAATACGAAAGGATGTAAGAAAATCAAAGAAAACCCAACACAAAAGATGGATTTTCATGGAAGATATGGATTTCAAACATAAGGGACTTTCTATGATCTCTACAGCATGTTAAGTACAAATCAAACATAATGAATTGCATTTGAGTCATTAATTGGGGAAAAAAGAGCAAGAATTGAAGAAATCCCAAATTTGAGAAAATTAGGCACAATTGGGGTTTCTCTCAAATGGAGAAGTAAATCCTAAAAACTAGAAATAAATCACAAGAGAAACATCACATTCACATGAAATCACCTGCTCTATGGAAAGAATCATGGAAAGGAAGTGAGAATGAAGATTACTATGAGTTCTACCCCCAAAATGCAAGTTTTAAGAAGGAAATGAGGAAGAAACTTACTTGTAAGTAGAGGAGTTGAATCTTCTCAAAAGCGCTGGATCGTTGAGTGAGATCACGAGTGGAAGCGTCAAGAAGCTCTCCAAAATCGCCTTGAGGAAGAGAGAGAGAGAGAGAGAGAGAGAGAGAGAGGGAAATGGGAGAAATAAGGAAGAACAGGGGTTTAAATGCCCTGTTCGAAAATTCCGCTCGGGTAGGACCAGCGGCCGACTGGCCAACCCGCCACGGTGTCCGCCATTGAGAGAAAACTTGGAGAAATTTTTTTTTTTGGTATTTTGTTATTATTTTTATTATTAATATAATTAATATTATTATTATTCTTATAATAATATGTTATGGTCAAGTGGGACCATTGTCATACTTGTTGGAGCACTATCCTCAGATTTTGGAATTGTTAGTTAGTTGCAAACTGTCATACATTATAATACCCTATGTGTTGGCATATAATTATGTGCCGATATCAATTCTATGGTGTTTAACCAATGTGATATATGATATGTTCCAGGTACAGGGATACGATGGTACGTACTAGATTCGGTAGCAATGCACGAGGTACCCCGCGTGGTCCTCGTCCGGTCGGTTGACCATCGAATCCCAGAAGGTCCCGCTTTGTGGGCCAAACCTCACTTCCACAACCTCTAGAGACCTTTGGTCAGGGTGGGGCACAAGAGGACCCACCTATGACTGCACTTCCGGACCCTCCACCGATTATTACTCCAGGGGATGTTGCTACCATAATTCAGCAGTCACAACAGGCTTTCCAACAACAAATACTTTAGCAACAACAAGCATTTATGACTGCTATTCAGCAACAATTGGACCTTTCTCAATCAGGTCAACCTCCCCGATACTTACTCCACAGGACCCGCCCAGAGGGTCTGGTATGGGACCACAAGTGGGAGGTACACCTCCAATTCCACCATTCGGTGTTCCTCCATATGTGGTGCCTCCTCCATACCCTTACTATCCAACTTATGCTCCAAATTACCCAGCAACGAATAATACGTCAAAGGTAGTGGAGTCAATCAAGAGGAACTTGCCACCTGTATTCTCTAAGGTGGGGAGTGATCCTTTAGAGCCGGACCAGTGGATCCAGGAGCTGGAGGAAATATTTGAGGTGATTGAGTGCACAGATGCACAGAAACTCATTTGTGTGGAGTTGCAACTCAAGAAGGAGGCAACTCTTGGTGGCAAGCTTCTAAGCCCATATTGTTGGCCGCCCATCCGGAACCCACCTGGGAACAGTTCAAGGAGTTGTTCTTGGACAATCATTACCCACGCAGCTCGAGACCAAGGAGACTGAATTATGGCCTTAACTCAAGGAGGTAAGACTATCCTTGAGTATCAAAAGAGTTTGAGAGCTTGTTCCATTTTGCCCTAGGCATATGAGGACACCAAGAGAAGGTCATAGATTTTTAAAGGGCCTAAAGGCATCCATTGGGTCTCATGATTGAGGTCTTAGATTTGACCGACTATGGCCGATTGTGCGTAGGCCAAGACCATGGAGGATAAGCAGAAGGGAGAACAATCCCTCACACCTGGATTGTGGAAGAGAACAAATCCATTTCTGGATATGGGCAATTCCTCTAAGGCATACCATGGGTCGCATACCTGGCCTACATATAGGCAAATTTTATAGGCCATCCGCTACCCTCCTTGACTGCCGGTGGTTTGGGCTCTACATCCTTCCGCCCAAACACTAGTGTGGTACCTACAGCTCCAAGGCAGCTTCGACCTCCATCTTCAATGGGTCAAGTGCAAAGGGGCCCCGCCCAGCCCGACATCTCGCATCCGTTGTTTAACCGCCATTCCTATGGGCACTATGCAAAAGACGTGTTGGTCGACAGCCTTACCCAGCCAGCCTCGCGCATCGACTCCCTTAACTCGGGAAATCAACCGCAGTGAAGGATGTATGCCCTATCACCGAGGAAGCCGAGGCTAGCATGTATGGTAGCAGTACATTTTAAATTTAAGAATTTCATATAAATATTGATGACCGCTGAAATTATATGCATTGTTACACTAGGTGTCCTACCATATCATGCATACCACCTATGTTTTATTTGATTCAGAGCTACACATTCATTTGTATCTAAGAGATTTGCCGAGAAACTTGGAATGCCACCCAGATCCTAGATCATGGAATGATTGTTAGTATGCCTACCGGCAAAGTTACTCGCTTGAAGGAAGTGTATGGGCCATGCCCAAGGGAAATTAGTGGAAGAAGTTGATACACAACTCATTAAGTTCAATATGTAGAATTTCGATGTTATATTGGGCATGGATTGGTTGTCGGCTCATCGAGCTAATGTGATGTGTGCCAAAAATCAATTAGGGTGACAGATGATGAAGGAAGAGAATTGGTATACCGAAAGAGATAAAGTGAAACGGACTAGAAAGGTCCTTGTCTCGCTCTTCAAGCGTAAAGTTGTTGGAGAGTGGATGTCGTGGCTACTTAGCATCGGTGCTTGATGTTGATGAATGATTACACCTCTAGAAGAGGTAAAGGTGGTTAAAGAGTTTCCCAACGCCTTCCGCAGATGATCTCGATGTATTTACCTCCGATAGAGAGTTGGAGTTTGCCATAGACTTGTTTCCTGGAGCAACTCCAGTGTCTAAAGCTCCATATAGGATGGCACCACCCGAATTGAAGGAGTTGTAGAAGCAGTTGCAAGAATTATTGGAGAAGGGGTTTATTCGCCCAAGTGTTTCACCATGGGGTGCTCTAGTATTGTTTGTCAAGAAGAAGGATGGCAGTTTACGTATGTGCATTGATTATCGGGAATTGAATAAGCTAACCATTAAGAACCTGATCCATTGCCACGCATTGATGATTTATTTGACCAATCGTAGGTGCCAAGGTATTTTCAAAGATAGACCTTAGATCAAAGCTATTATCACTCAAGATAAAGAGCAATGACATACCCAAGACAAAGATTCAGACTCAAGATGGTCACTATGAGTTCCTAGTGTTATCTTTTGTTAACCAATGCACCGACAAAGATTCATGGATTTAATGAATTGAGTATTTCACGATGTCCTCGATAAATGGGTAATTATTTTTATTGATGACATCTTGATCTACTCCAAGATGTAAGAGGAGCACACCAAGATTTGAGAATGGTGTTACAGAGGTTGAGAGAACAACATTGTTTGCCAAATACAAGCAATGTGAATTTTGGCTTGAGCAAGTTGGATACCGGGGCAACGAGTGTCTAAGGCCGAATTGAGGTGGATCCCGATAAGGTGAAAATAGTAGTAGAGTGGGAAAGCCCTAAAATGTCACCAAATTAGAAGCTTTGGTTTGGTTGATATTACCGACGCTTCATTAAAATTTTTGCTCGAATCTCAGCGCCAATAACTAAATTAACCAAAAAGGGTGTGAAATTCAACTGGGTAAAGGAATGTGAGAAGAGTTTCCAGGAATTGAAGAAGAGGTTGGTGTCGGCCCCTGTGTTGACCATCCCTGAAGGCACAGGTGGAATGACAGTCCACACTGATGCTTCCAAAGTTGGTTTGGGTTGTGTTCTCATGCAACGTGGTAAGGTAATAGCGTATGCACCCCGACAACTAAAGGAGTATGAAAAGAACTACCCCACTCATGACTTGGAAGTAGCCACAGTCATTTTTGCCCTTAAGATTTGGCGACATTACTTGTATGGGGAGAAGTGCGAGATATATAGTGATCACAAAAGCCTTAAATACTTTTTCACCCAGAAGGATTTGAATATGAGGCAGAGGAGATGGCTTGAGCTCATGAAGGATTATGACCATGACATTCAAAGATCACCCGCAAGGCTAATGTAGTGGGTATGCTTGAGTCGAAGGCACAGATCGGTCACTCTCGACTTAACAATCCCCATCACTTGTACAAGAGGCGTACACTATTGGATGAAGTCTTTATATGAAGGAGCAACCTTAGAGTTTGAACGTCAACCGTAAAACCTTAAATGGTTGATCGATCCTTGACGGCTCTACAGTGCATCTGACTATTAGGAAAGAGGTAATAATGAAACAACCTTTGGATCCTGAATTGCAGCGGATCAGAGTTAAGGTCCAAGATCAAACAATGAACGACCCAGATTTTGTTTTAGTCAATGATGGGGCATTGATGTTTCGAGGTAGATTGTGAAAATTTCGATTTGATATATAAGACAAGATAGTGCGAGAAGCTTATAGCTCCGAGTACTCACTCCACCCAGGAAGTACAAAGATATACAAAGATCTCAAACAAAATTATTGGTGGCCAAGCATGAAAGTCACGATAGCTCTGTATGTGGTGACTTGTCTTACATGCCAAAAAGTAAAAGCTGAAAGGCATCGACCTTATGGTACTCTTCAGCCACCCCAGCACTCGTAATGGAAATGGATAGGATTACAATGGACTTCGCCATCGGACTACCATGTACACCTAAGGATGGAGCGATATGGGTGATCGCTGATCGCTTACTAAAACTACTCATTTCATTCCCATAAAGACCAAGTTCTCTATGGCCAAACTAGCACAACTTTATATAGATAACATAGTACTTACATGGAGTGTCAAGGCATTGTACGATAGGGACCCAAGGTTCACTTCCAGATTTTGGAAAGCCCAGGCTCTTCGGATCACAATTGAATTTGAGTATGCTTTCCACCCATGCACTAATGGTAAATGGGTTAACCATACAGATATTAGAAGACATGCTTGGCAGGGCAATGGAAATGTATGGTAGTTGGGAAGAATATATCCCCCTTATGGAGTTTGCCTATAACAACAGCTACTAAGCTACAACGGATGGCTCCAGATGAGGCATTATATGGAAGGAAGTGCAGAACCTCCAGTTTGGGATGAGGTAGGTGAACGTTAATGTTAGGACCCAAATGATATAGATGACTTGTGACAAGGTCGATGTTATTAGAGAACGGATTAAAGCAATTTCCTTCAAAAGAGCTATGCATAAACCGCAGGAAAGACATTGAATATCAGCCAGAGAAAAGGTATTTCTCAAGATCTCTCCTACTAAAGGGTTGCAAAGGTTTCACAAAAGGGAAGTTGACCCCAAGATACATTGGACCATTTGAGATCTTAGCCCGGGTTGGCTCAAGAGCCTACATGCTTGCTCCGCCACCTTCATTTGGGATGTTCATAATGTATTTCATGTATCCATGCTGAAGCGATACGCTCATGATCCCTCTCATGTATTCCGTGGAACGAATACCTAGAAGTCGACATGATCTATACAAAAAGCACCCGGGCTGAAATTTTGGACCGAAATGAAGACCTTCGAACCGCTCCATTTCCTACACAAAGGTGCGATGGGCTAATCATTCACTTGAAGAAGCATCTTGGGAGAAAGAGGATGAAATCCAAGCCAAGTACCCTCATCTTTTAATAACTAGTACGCCAATTTCGAGGACAAATTTTCTAAAGGGGTAAATGAAAACCCCCTACTTCTAAACCCGTTAATTTCATGATTGACCCGATTTAACCATGCAGATTCGAACCGAGAGAGTTACATGGTTCCTTATGGACCATGATGGCAAGGGTGACCTTAAAAAACCCTGGCCCGAAAGTCCGAGCCGCGGGTAAGAGACGGGTACCCAAGCCGTACATGCACTTCCATCATAAGGCCATGTACGGATAAAGCAGGTATGTAGCCGTATCTTATGGCGAACGATATTACATCTTATGTCAAGAGTGAGATTCCCCCGAGGGAATTCTGTCAAAATCCCACTTGTTGGCCAAGTTTTTCTCAGTATGTCCTGTGGGCGATCCACCCACCGAGTGACCCACCCATGTGATTAATTAGTTATTTTAGGAAGTATAAATAGCATTTATGTTTTTTTTTCTTTCTCATTTATGACACTCTGACGCTGGTGAGAAGAGTAAAAGGAGAGAGAAAAGAAGGAAAGAAGAGGAGAAGAGAAGGAAGAGGAAGAAGAGATGGATTTCAGGCCGAGGCTTGATCTTCCCTTTCCCGACGCCGAAGAGTGATTCCAACACTAGATCTACGCTAGAGGTGAGCAAAGGCTAAGTCCCTTAAACTTTCACCATACCCAAGTAAAACCCTTGATTTGGGTAGGGTTTCTTGAGGCCTTGTAAACCCCCCTTGAAATGATGAATCTAAGGTTTAATAGATGGTTTATGTGTTGATTTTGAAGGATTTAAAAAAGGGGTTTTCCCACAGTTGCAAGAGCATTGGTGATTGGAAGTGATTTTAGGGTTTCAAGGAGTTATTGAGCAAAGGAGGTAAGATGGCTTTCCATTCTTAAATCTAACCTAGATTTAGGTTAGAACCACCTTATGAGACCTTGAATGTGTGGAGAATGGGTTTGAAGAGTCCCATTTGATTCCCCAAAGGTTGGGGAAGGTTTCAGTGAAATGACATTTTTCTCGCTAAGCCCGGGCCATTTGGCTCACTCGAGGGCACTCGCCGAGAGGGCGACTCTGGCCAACCGGCGGGCCGACCGGTGAGCCAACCTGCCCATCGATCTTAGCAGGACCTCGGCCCAATCAACGGGTTGCACCGACGGGCCGCCCGGTGGTTGACTTACCCACCGTCAGACCGGTCCGATCGGTGGGTTTGACAGGTGGGCTGTCTGACCCACCCGAGAGGCTCCCAATGTGATTTTTACGTCCGATCGGACCCAAAGCGGATGTGCGACCTTCGTTTAGGATTCTAAACATGATTTTATCATTGGATCGTGTTAATTTTGATTCCAAATGGTGAAATGCTAACCCCGCCACTTATGATAGGTTCACCAAATTTACGCTTCACACCGGATCTCACCCGTACCGAGCGTGAGTCCTTGTACACTACAGGTAAGTGGGGAGAGGACATTTGGCCTTGTTTCAAGGCATTGTTTGGCATTTATTTAATTGTATCTTGACCAGCCATGTCATCATGAAAATGCTATGTAGATTAGTCATCCTCACATTGTTATGCCATGGTGTTGTGTTTATTTCTAACCAAGTGATGATATGCTTATGTGATGAAGGTTGACATTATTGTGCATAATGTATTAATAGACTAGATGTTGTAGTCGGCTTGGAAATGAGTGCATTGGTGGCCTCGTGGTATGGGACGCGGCACTATGCAATCGCATTATTGTCATATAGAGCATGCGGTTTAGGATTATCATCTTCCGCAGTTACTACCCTTCCCAACAGGGGTTAAGGTGTTGGGTTACCATTTGAGGGAAGAAAGGGTCGCGTTGTCGGGTCACCTGGCGTGTTAGATATACGCCTCCTGTCATTAGGACAAGCAACCCTGGTGGTACATTCAAGAGGGCCAATCGTATCGCTTTTAAATTGTTGAGCAAGACCTTTAATTTCTATCATTTACTTTATGTTGAGAGCAGGTGGTCGGATGTTTTACTTTTTCAATACTCACGTGGGCCTTCCCGACAATCCTATGGGCGATCGGGGGATGGAGTTCGCCTCGCACTTGAGTATATGCGACCGTGGTTGTAGTAGCACTAAACCAAAGACTTAGTAATGTTGCTTAGGTGGATGTGATTTAAATGTATTGCATAGCATATAGTTCATATGGTTGTGATTTTTGTGGATCGCGTGTGGACGAGCTAGTGAGCTCATCCCACGTGCACCTCTTTAGATGATTTTGTGTCATCCACCCGAAGAGCACGGTCCCCACAGCTTGTTCCCCGAGGATTGGTGGGTCCTCGGGGGTTAGGGGCACGACAGGATTGCTCGTTGTGGCCAGGTCAGGACCATCGATACCAAAATAAAGCTCTACCTTTGCTACCGAAATAGCTCTAACCTTGATGTCGAAATGAGCTCTACTTTTGATACCAAGTCGAAGATATTGATTTTTGATGATTCCTTTGAGTACTTGATATGTAAATTGTATTCTTTTGTGTAAATATCATGCCTTCGGCCCAATGTACTTAACTATTGTATTACAATTTGGGTGTTAAGTATTATGGGAATATTGATAAACCAAGTTTTCCCCGAATCGATGAGCACTTTTTTGTGTGTATGGTGGTGGAATATCGATCGATGATCTCGGCAGTTTGGGTTAACCTGTTAACCGTCATGCCCGGCTCTGTGAACGGTTGTGACAATGTAGTAACGGAAGGTGATAACCCACACCGCATGCTCCTATATGACAAAGTAATTGCATAGTACTCCGCATCCCATTCCACGGCCACCAATGCCTCTTCAAGCCGACTACGGCATCTAGTCTATTAATGCATTATGCACAATGATGTCAACATTCATCTCATAAGCACATCATCATTTAACATTGAGAAAATAATCAAAACAAAATGGCATAAGAAAATTTTAGGATGGC
>CM040972.1:40456665-40469176 GCA_022985045.1 Macadamia tetraphylla | reverse complement strand
CAAAGTCTTTCCCAAAACCCAAGGGTTAACCGGGTCCCTCCCCTTGGGTCCCCAGAGACAGGGCCTTCGTAAAACCCGGCGGGTATAAGGTAGAAAACCCCCTACCCGACCCCCCGGGCCCCCTCAAGGTGACCCTTTATGTCCGATCGAACCCAAATGGGAAGTGGGACCTTATTTTGACGTCTAAACACGATTTTGACATCGGATTTCATTAATTTTGATTCTAAAATGGTGAAGTACTAACCTCAATTATGTTAGGTTCACCAAATCCTACCCGATTCCCGGATCTCACCCATCAACGGGAATTTTGACGCCATGTAAGGGGAGAGGGACGTTTGGCCTTGTTTCAAGGCATTTGTTTGGCATTCATTTAATTATATCTAATCTAGTCATGTCATCATGAATATGCTATATAGATTAGTCATTCCACATTGAGGGCATATATGCTATGTTTACTTTTCACATGCCAATGAATGAGATGTTATATGTTGAATGTGGACATCATGGTATAATGCATTGATAGACTAGATGCCGGGTCGGCTTGGAAACGAACGCATTGGTGGCCCGTGGAATGGGACACGGAGGCACTATACAAGATTATTGTCATATGGGAGCAGGGGTATTAGGATTCTCACCATCCCTCAAACCCCCTTTCCCCAAAAGGGGTTTAAAGGGTTTTGGGGTTGCCATTTGGGGGGAAGGGGTCGCGTTTTTGACACGTGGCGGTTGGGGTTACCCCCGACGAGTGGGTGGGAAAGCCAAACCCCTTTGGTACATTCAAGAGGGCCAATCGATCGCTTTTAAATTGGAGTCGACCTTTATTTTTTTCTTTTTTGAGACCAATTTGTTTTTTTTTCCAGCTCATTTCCCCAACAGCCCATGGGCGTCTGGGGAGTTTCTATGGGAGATACGCGACCGGGTTGTAGTAGCACAAAACCAAGGACTTAGTAATGTTGCTTAGGTGGATGTGATTAAAATGTATAGCATGACATGTAGTATATGATGTGTTGTGATTTTGGACTGTTGTGTGGTCCACCTTTCTACTTATCGAGCTAGTGAGCTCATCCCACGGTACCCCCTTTTTAAAGATTTTGCGTCATACATCCGAGGAGGGGGTGGGTCCCAAATGAGTATCCTCAAGAGGACCGGGGGACCCCCAGGAGTTTGAGCATGGCGACGCTTGGGGGAGCGGTCGGAGAAACTCGAGGCCGACAGCCCACCTTGAGGCCGTGAGCCCACTTCCGAGGCCGAGCCGAGTTTTTATGTGATGCCGATGGGCACAACCCCGATGCCGATGAGCCCACTTTGAGACCGAGCCGAGCGGCACTCATTGTTTTGAGGATTTCAGATATACTTGATATTTGAATTTTATTCTTTTGTGTATATATCATGCCTTGGGGCCCCAAATGTATATAATTATTGTATCACCATTCGGTATCAAGTATATGGGATTTATTCAGTAAAACTTAGTCTTCCGCTGATCCGATGAGCTTATGTTAGTGTGTGTATGTGGGTGGAAAAAAGATTGATGATCCCGGCAGTTTGGGGTTAACTGTTAACTGGTCACCGCCCCCGGGGAACGGTGTGACAAACGGTGGTTTGGAGCGGATGCTCGCCCACTCACAAAGATACCATTAGAACCCAGACTCGATAATGGGAAAAATGGGGTTGTTAATATAAAAGCTTTAAAGATTTAAAAGCCAAAGAAAGAAAGTATAAAAGGGGTTATTATTGTTGCATTCATGGCATGGGGAGTGTAGGTAAAGGTAATTAGGTTGGTACTATAACCTATAAAGTACTATTTCTTTTAAATTTCAAAGATAAGGGGAAATGGGATTTCCAAAAATTTTACACAAATACCGATAAACAAGATAATAAATGTAACAAAGACCACAGATGGCACAACACATCACAACAAAATCACACAAGCACTCCACATATGAAAACACCACAAAATCCACTATCCAAAGATATTGTATTCCATAAATGAAACCAGTATAATACATATACAAGGAATGAGAACAAATAAATATACAATGTCTACAAAAAGGAGAAAACGCAACAAATAGTGTGGGCGAGCCAAGCCCTCACGGTCGCGCCATCGCTGCCGATGATCACCACGCTCAGCTGGAGGCCTGGAGTTGACGCGAAGCGGTGATCGTAATAATCGAACCTCGCTCACCAGCCGCATCTCCTCCGGCCGCCATAGTCTGCGAGATAGCTGCCCCGTGCCCAAATCCCGACCCACCTAAGGAAGGAATCCTCCAAGGTGGTCTGCCTGATACAATGTCGCCCACCACCAAGATCTGAACTCGCCATCCTGCAAGGCCCGCATGGAGGACGACATGCCCTCAAAGTCGAGGCACCACTCCTGTGTGGGGCAGAGCTCTAGAAGGACCAGACCTCTCGACTCCCCGAGGCGCCTCGTGGATGCCGCCACCCATCGCCTCCTCCTCCGCCCCGAGGAACGAGTCCTCATCCTCCTCACCTGACTCCTCCTCCATGGGGACATCCTCCATAGGGGCAACCTCCTACCCCTACCTCTCGAGCCCCGATCTAGGAGGTGAATCCATGAGGGTCCAAGACCCATCTTCAAGAGGTTTCTCCGGCCGAACCTATCACTGAGTCTTCCCTCCTCACCGCCGATCCACCTCAAGAACTCAAAGATCCTAGTGAGGATCCTGCCGAAGGGAACCTCCATCCTCGGGTGGGAAGTATGGTGCTCCATCGCTCGAGGATAATATAGGGAAGGCATAAGTGCTCGCCGCCTCTCTCGCGTCAGAAGATGCAAAATGCAATGAAAGCCACCATGAAACCCACCGTTCCGGCGACCTCCCGGAAGCAGTTGAACTGGATCAACCGGCGAATAGACGAACCTCGGTAGAAGGATGTCTCGACTCGGGCGAGTCGCTGCCGCAGATGGTCTCAGATGAAGTCCGTGTCTCTGTGCTCATGAACGGTCCTCGAGGCCTACCGGGGATCAGAGATCGGTGTCCCGTCGCCGATATACCCAAGATATCGCCAAGGTGCCTACCGTCACCGGATATCCACCCTTCACTAAGCATGATGGTGAACTCCCCGACGGATACGATACACCTGTGTTACAATAGAACCGACGGACGAGCGCTCGTAGCATGGTCGGTCCCATGAAGAATAGAGTCCCAGCCCAATGCCGAGAACCTCTCTCGCTTCCAGCCTTGTGGAAGTCCTCGACTACCACGGTCTTCTCCATCAACACCGACCCCTTCAGAAGTTGGGCCATTGGCTGCGGCTCTCGACCGAGGAAGTGCCTCATCATAGTCAGGGTCGACTGGTAGGTGCAGCTCCTCGCGAGGAGCTGAAGAGCTGGTCTCCGCACTTTTCCGCTTAGAAGCGGTGGTCTTGCGTCTAACGCCAGAGGAAGATGGTCCCTTGCCGGTGCGTGACGACATCCTGGCAATAAGAAAGGAAGTAAGGATTAGTACAGAAAGGAAAAGATAGCAGCCTTAAAAAAGGGGAAATCTAAAACCCAATTCATGCAAAACGGGAACGGCAACAATTTAGGAACGATAGGAAACCTATGACACGATGCATGGTAGTTGACAACGCATAGAAACATGCCAAACAAGAGGAGGACAAAGAAAGCAATGAGCATAAATAAAATGAGGGAATTCAAGTCCATTGTGCAAATTTGAACATCATGGAGAATAGCTTGAAACCCTAGGTCTAGAGCAAAATGCCGTAGTAACGGGATCATGAAAGTGCAAGAACATACCCAAATAGACTATGGAGTTTTATGAATGCAAGTATGGATGAAAATCAAGGAAACCAATGCCAAAAATAGGGATTTCCATGGAAATACATGGGGATTCCAAGCATAATGGATGATTCATGAAATCTAAAGCATATCAAGCACAAAACAAGTGAAATGCATTACAAAGAAGTCATCAATTGAGAAAAGTAGATTGAAGAAACCCCAAATTTGGAAACCTAGGGCACAAATTGGGGTTTTCTTCAAATGAAGAGGCAAAATCCCTGTAATCTACAAATGGCCACAGTAGAAGCATCACAATCACATGGAGACACTATTCTATGGTGAAGAATTTGGAAAGATAACCTAAAGTGAAGCCTACACATGCATTTTACCCCAAATGGAAATTCTGGAAAAGAGAAGAAGAAGAAACTTACTTGAAGGAGAACGACGACTTTTCTCTAAACCCGAGTTGGTGAATGGACCATGAGTAGAAGCGCCGAGGAGACCTCCAAGATCGCCCAAGGAAGAAAGGAAGAAAGAGAAAGGAGATGGGAAAGAGACAAGATGTATCAGGTCCTGAGGGCCTCGTCGTGTTTTAACGCTGGTACAACCGCTGGGTATAACGGCGGGCTCCTACCCCGTAAGTTAAGGTAGTAAAGACTCAAGTGGTATAACCGTGGGCCCTACCCACGGTTCATCCCAATCGGTTATGATGTTGGAAAATTTTGAAAATTTTGAAAATTTTCTTCTTTTCTTTTTCCCTTCTCACCTCCTAGCATGATTACATTGATTTTCACTATTGATATTATTCCTATGATTAGTATGCTATGGTCAAATGGGACCATTGGCATGTATGTGGACTTTGCCTCGTATCTTGAATTGAGCTATGATTAATTAGTGCTATCATACACTACAACACCTCATGTAATGGCATATGATTGTGTGCCTAAATCAGTTCTATGGTGTTTAACCAATATGGTGTGTGATATGTTCCAGGCATGTGGATACGATGGTACGATTAGATCCGTAGTAATGCCCGAGGTACTGCTGGGTCCTCGCGGTCGGTCGACCACGAAATCCCAGGGTCCCGCTCGGGGCATACCTCACCTCCACTACCTCCAGAGACCCTTGGTCGTGGGGCACATGGGGACCCACCTATGACTTCACTCCGGACCTCCACCGTCATTACACCGAGATGTTGCCACTATAATCCAAAGAGTCCCAACAAGCTTTCAAGAACAAATGCTTCAAAGAAAGAAGCATTTATGACCGCCATCCAAAGAACAGCTTGATTTTTTCAACCGGTCAACCGCCCCGAGTACTCACTCCGCAGGACCCACCTGTAGGGTCGGGAACGGGACCACAAGTGGTGGGTACACCTCCAATCCCACCATTCGGTATTCCTCAGCATGGGATGCCTCCTCCATACTCCTACTATCCTGTCTATGCTCCTAAACGAGTAATACGTCAAGGGTAGTGGAGTCATTCAAGAGGAACTTACCACCGTATTCTCTAAGGTGGGAGGATCCTCCGAACCGGATCAATGGATCCAAGAATTAGAGAAGATATTTGAGGTGCTTGAGTGCACGGATGCCCAGAAACTTATTTGTGCTGGGTTGCAACTTAAGAAAGAGGCAAATTCTTGGTGGCAAGCCTCCAAACCTATATTGATGGCTGCTCATCCAGAACCTACTTGGGAAGCAGTTCAAGGAGTTGTTCTTGGATAACCATTATCCGCGTAGTTTCGAGACCGAAGGAGACTGAATTCATGGCCTTAACTCAAGGAGGTAAGACTGCCTTGAGTACCAACAATAGCTTCGAGAGTTTGTTCCATTTTGCCCCAAGGCATATGCGAACAAATCAAGAGAAGGCGCAAGGTTCCTAAAAGGCCTAAAAGCATCTATTGGGTCTGTGTTGAAGTCTTGATTTGACCGAGTATGGCCAGATTGACAGAAGGCCAAAACAATGGAAGATAAGCAAGGGTGAACAACCCTCACTCGGATGTGGAAGAGAAAAAACCATTCCTGCACGTGGGAAATTCCTCCAAAGCATACCGCTGATCATACATTCGGCCTATGTATAGGAAAGCCCTATAGGCCACCCGGGCTCCCCTCCTGGGCCCTTGGGGGTTTCGGTTCTACCTCTTTTCCCCTCAACATTTAATGTGGCACCCACGGCTCCAAGGCCACCTCGACCTCCATCTGCAAGGGTCAAGTCCCGGGGGGGGCCCCGCCCGTTCCGACATCTCGATTCGTTGCTTCAATTGCCATTCATATGGGATTATGAAAGCCCGGGGGCCCTGCACCAGCCTTGCCCTCCAACCTCCGAAAACCAAACCTCCTTCCCTTTCGAGGCCCAACCGCGGGGAAGGATGTATGCCCTATCACCGAGGAAGCCGAGGTGTATTTTGTGGGTTTACATTTTAAATTAAGAAGTTCTTATGTTAAATATTGATGACCCAAATTAATAATTGTTATACTAGGTATCCTACCCATATCGGGCATCCAAATTATGTTTTATTTGATTCAGAGCTATCATTCATTCGATCTAAGAGATTTGGGGGGAAACTTGGGATGTCCCCCGATCCGACCTGGAATGATTTTAGTATCCCTAGGGAAAATTGACTTGAAGGAAGTTATGGGGGCCCAAAATGGAGATTAGGGGGAAGAATTTTGATGCACAACTATTAAATTCAATATGCGAATTTTGATGTTATATTGATGGATTGGTTGTCCCATCGAGCAATGGATGGGGAAAAGGCTGATTAAGGTAAAGATGACAAGGGAAAGAGGGTATCCCCAGCGATACAATAAAAAGGGTGAGGAAGGTCCTTGTCTCCGCCTCCAAGCAAAAGGGTTTAGAAAGTGGATGTTGGTTTCATACCCCCACTATGTTGATGCAAGAGTTACCCCTCTAGAAGAAGTAAAGGTGGTAAAGATTTTCCATTTTTTCCCCCATGATCCGATGCATTTACCCCCGATAGGAGTTGATTTTGCCATAGACTTGACCCCCAGCTCCAGATTCAAGGCTCCAAAAGGATGGCCCCAAAATAATTGAAGGAGTTGCGATGCACAGGGAATTATTGGAAAAGGGTTTTTTCCCCAAGTGTTTCCCTTGGGGTGCCCTGTTGTTTGTCAAGAAAAGGATGGTAGTTTCGTTTTGAAAGATTCCCGGAGTTGAATAAGTAACCATTAAGAACCGTATCCAGCCACCATTGAGATTTATTTGACCCCGGGGACCCGGTTTTTTAAGATAGCCCTTCGCCCGGGCTATTATCACCAAGTAAAGAGTAGTGATATACCCAAAACACTTTTAGGACCGAAGGCCATTATGATTTCCCTAGTGTTGTCCTTCGGTTAACCAATGCACCGAAGATTATGGATCTAATGAATCGAGTATTTCGGAGGGCTCGAAAATGGGTAATTGTTTTATTGACATATCTTGATCTACCCAAGCCAGGGGGAGCACACTCAACACTTGAGAATGGTGTTACAGGTTGAGAGATCAAAGTTGTTTGCCAAGTCCCAAAAGTGTGAATTGGGGTTAAAAATTTGGGATTCCTGGGCACGAGTGTCAAAAGCGAATCGTAGACCCCCGCAAAGGGTGAAAGGAGGAATGGGAAACCCCCAAGAATGTTACAAATTAGAAGTTCGGTTTGGCGGGATACTCCCGGGTTTTCATCGAGAATTTTGCCGATCTCACACCAATGACCAAGTTGACAAAAAAGGGGGTGAAATTCGATCAAGAGGAATGTGAGAAGAGTTTCCAGAATTAAAGAAAGTTTGACCTCGGTCACTATTCCCCAAGGAAAGTGGAATGAACATCCCGATGCTTAAAAAGTTGGTTTTTGTTTTCCCATGCAACGGGAAGGAAATAGCGATGCATCCCGCAACAAAAGGGAAATATGAGAAAATTACCCCACTCATGACTTGGAACTACCCGCATATTTTTGCCCTTAAGATCCGGGCACATTATTTGTATGGGGAGAAGTGAGATATAAAAAGGACCACAAAACCCCCAAATATTTTTTCACCCAGGATCTAACATGAGAGAGAAGATGGCTTGAACTCATGAAGGATTATGACCGATATTAAAGATCACCCCCAAGGCTAATGTAGGGGAAAATGCATTGAGTCAAGACAGACGGTCCCCTTCATATTAGACCACCACCATTTGTGCAAGAGGCGATGCTAATGGATAAAACCCCTCTTGTATAAAGGGGGAAACCCTTAGAGCTTGAACCTCAACCGAAAACCTTAAATGGTTGTTTGTACCCTTTGTGGCTCTACAGGCATCCGAATTAGGCAAGAGGTGATAATGAAGAAACCCTTTTGGACCCCAATTTGGCGGATTAGAGTTAAGGTTCAAGACCAAACATAAAACCCCCGATTTTACTTTACCCGGATGGGGCATTGATGTTTCGAGAGATTGTGTAATGATTTGAAAACAAGATAAATAGTGAGAGAAAACCCCCATATACTTCACCTGTGAAGTACCAAAATGTACAAAGACCTCAAACAAAGCTACGGTGGCAAAAGCATGAAAGTCACCATAGCTTTATATGTGGCGACTTGTCTTACCCTGCCGAAAGTAAAAGCTAAAAGGCATCGCCCTTTTAATGGTACCCCTTCACCACTCCCAGCACGTAATGGAAGGGGGAAAGGATTACAATGGACTTCGCACCGGACTCCCAAAGGTACACCTAAGGGAATGGATGCGATATGGGTGTTTCGTGGATCGGCTTACCAAGACGCTCATTTTATTCCTTTTCAAGACCAAGTTCTCCATGACCAAACTAGCACAACTTTACATGGACAACATAGTGCGTTACATTGAGTGCCAGTGAGCATTGTTTGATAGGGACCCAAGGTTCACTTCCGGTTTTTGGAAAAGCTTAAAAAAGGCCTTGGGACCCACAATGAATTTGAGTATCCCTTTTCCACCCAGCAGACGGATGGTCAATCGGAGCGAACCATACAGATATTAGAAGACATGCTCGGGCATGTGCAAGGGAAAGATGAGTGGCAGTTGGGAAGAATATATACCTCTTATGGAGTTTGCATATAATAAAAAGCTACCAACCCTAAAATTTGGGGAATGGCTCCAGTATGAGGCGTTATATGGCGAAAGTGCAATTCCTTTGTATTGGGATGAGGTAGGTGAACGTCGAATGTTAGGCCCTGAGATGATACAAATGACTTGTGACAAAGTCGACGCCATTAGAGAACGGATTAAAGCAGCCCATCCCTAAAAGAGCTATGCGGACACCCGCAGAAGGAGATTGAATTTCAGCCAGAGAAAAGGTATTTCTCAAGATCTCTCCTACTAAAGGTTTGCAAAGGTTTCACAAAAAGGGAAGTTGAGCCCAAGATACATGGGACCATTTGAGATCTTACCCCGGGTTGGCTCAAGACCCTACATCTTGCTTGCCCCTTCGTTTGGGAAATGTTCACAATGTATTCCATGTATCCATTTTAAAGGGTATGGAGATCCATCTCATGTACTACCCGGGAACCGAGTCCCCAGAAGTCGATATGACCTACAAACACCCAAATAAAATTTTTGGGACCGAAGGTAAAAACCCTTCCCAACCGCCCTTTTCCCTATGTAAAGGTGCGATGGGCTGATCATTCCCCGAAGAAGCATTTTGGGGAAAGGTAGAAGAAGAAATCGAGCCAAGACCTCATCTTTTGATAAACCCTGAAACGCAATTTCGAGGACAAATTTTTTTAAGGGGGGTAATGAAATGCCCCCTTTTTAAAACCCCGGGTTCCGATTTCGGTTGAACCTTTAACTATGCAGAACCGAGCCAGAGGAAATTAGAGGGGTTTCCTTTGGGGCTATGATGGCACGGGTGCCCTTAAACACCCCCGGCCCGACAAGCCCCGACCCTTGGAAGAGACGGAGTGCCCAAACCGTAATGCAACCTACCATAAGGCTATGAAAGGATAAAAAGGTATTATATCCAGATTTTAAGGTATATACGATGCTACATCAGATCCCGGGGGGGGGTTCGACCCGAGGCCCCAACCCCGGCCAAAACCCCAAAGTTTTGGGCTCGTGGGAAAAGTGGGTACACCCACCCACCGAGTGACTCCATCCAAGACTATTCACTTAATTAGGAATAGTATAAAAAGGCTTTATGATTTCTTTTCTTTCCATTTATTACCCTAAACGTTTGGTGAGAAAAGTAAAGAGGAGAGAAAAAAAAGGGGAAGAAGAAAAAGGAAAAGGAAGGGAAGAAAGGAAGGATTTCAGTGGCCCCAAGCTGATCTTGCCATTCCTGTGGGGAGAGTAATCTTCAACTCTAGATCTAAAAAGGGGAGGTAAGAAAATTTGGGGTTTTTGAACATTCACCATACCCAAGTTTTAAAAACCCTTGTTTTGATATTTTCTTGAGATCTTGTAAATACCCTTTGAAATGATGAATCTAAGGTTTAATAGATGTTTTATGTGTTGATTTGAAGGATTTGAAGAGATATTGAAGGTAAAAGGGAAGATTGTGATTTTGGAAGTGTTTTGGGAAGGGTTTGAAGTCATTTTGGGGGCAAAGAAGGTAAGAGGTTTCTCACTTGAATCTAACCTAGATCTAGGTTAGAACCATCCTATAGGACCTTGAGGGGTGAAGAAGGGGTAAAAGCCCATTTGTTTTCCCCAAAGAATGGAAAAAAGGGGGAAAAAGAAAGGTTTTTCCCAAAACCGGTGGGAAAACCCCGGGGTACCCCCCACGGGGGTCCCCAAAACCGAGAGGGGGGGGCCTTGGGTAAAACCCGGGTAAAAACCGGGGGGTAGCCCCCCCAAATTCCCCCGACCCACCCGTGGGCCTCGGGACCCTTTAGGTCCATCGAACCCAAATGGGAAAGGGGACCTTTTTTTGACGCTCTAAACACGATTTTGACATCGGATTTCATTAATTTTGATTCTAAAATGGTGAAGTACAAACCCCCGCCAATTATGTTAGGTTCACCAAACCACCCGATTCGCCCGGGATCTCCCCCGCATCAACGGGAACCTTGTACCCCCAAAGTAAGTGGAGAGAGGATTTTTGGCCTTGTTTCAAGGCATTTGTTTGGCATTCATTTAATTATATCTAATCTAGTATGTCATCATGAATATGCTATATAGATTAGTCATTCCACACTTGATGTGCATATATGCTATGTTTATTTTTCAAATGCCAAGAATGAGATTTTTATATGTTGAATGGGGGAATCATGGTGCATAATGCATTGATAGACTAGATGCCTGGTCGGTTTGGGAAACAACCCATTGGTGGCCCGTGGAATGGGACACGGAGGCACAATCTCTACAAATTTTTATATAGGAGCATGCGGTATTGGGGATTCTCACCACCCCGTTACAAACCCTTCCCAACGGGGGGTTAAGGTGTTGGGTTGCCATTTGGGGGAAGCAGGGTCGGGGTTGTGGGAAAACGTGGGGTTAGGCATTACGCCCAAATCTGTAGGAAAAGGCAACCCGGGGTAAAATTCGGGTAATCGTTTTTAAATTTTCGAGTAAAGACCTTTATTTTCACATTTACATTTCTGAGAGGGGTGGACGGCATTGTTTTTTATTTTTCCGAGACTCACGGGGGGCCTTTCCCCAACAGCCCTATGGGCATCGGGAGGGAGTTCGGGTTGCTTTGGAGTATACGCGACCGGGTTGTAGTAACTAAAACCAAGGACTTAGTAATGTTGCTTAGGTGGATGGGGTTTTAAAATGTATAGCATGGCATGTAGTGCATATGATGTGTTGTGATGTGGGACTGTTTGGTGTGGTCCACCTTTCTACTTACCAAAAGCTAGTGAGCTCATCCCACGGTACACCCCTTTTTAGATGTTTTTTGCGTCAAAACCCCGGGGAAGGGGGGTGGGTCCCAACCATTTTCCCCAAGAGGACGGGTGGCCCCCGAGGAGTTTGAGCAGGCAAATCCCCGGGAGACCCGGGGTCGGGAAAGCACCCTTTTGAGGCCAAAGCTGGGCCCACCTTGAGGCCGGGGCCGGTTTCCATTTGGGCCGAGCCGAGCTTTTTCTATGTGATGCCGAGTGGGAAAAACCCCGATGCCAAAATAGCCCCAAATTTTGAGACCGAGCCGAGTGGCACTCGATTGTTTTGAGGATTTTGATATACTTGATATTTGAATTTTATTCTTTTTTTATATATCATCCCTTTTGGGCCCAAAATTTATATAATTATTGTATCCCCAATTGGGATCAAGTATATGGGATTTTTTTACAAAACTTAGTTTTCCGCCGATCCGATAAACTTATGTTAGTGTGTTTTTTGGTGGTGGAAAAAAGTTTTGATGACCCCGGAAAAGGGGTTAAACCCGGTTTTAACCGGTCCCCGGGCCCGGGTTTGGGTGAACGGGGTGAAGTTGACACACATCGCATGACCCAATTAACCCATTTATCATGAAAGCCTAATCTGAAAAACATGGCCTCAAGAAAAGGCCATTCAACTTTATCATAAGCTTTACTGAGATCATTGTTGTCTACAATCCAGATACCCTCAGTTGATCGGAGCCGAGAAATATGATTAAATTGTCACCTCCTTGCTGTAGTAGCATAAAAAAAAGTCGTGTTCTTGTCTCCCTCAGTAATCCAATGAACACGAGATCTTTGAGCCCAATATTTTTCTTCTTGTAGCAAAAAATCTTCCAATTTTTGACGAATCTCCAGTTCCTTATCCTGCATAAAAGGGCGATTAGGATTAGATTGGATATTTTCAAGATCTAAAGATAGCCTAGCAATCTCCTTACTACTATTCTTGAAATTA
>CM040972.1:40443053-40456565 GCA_022985045.1 Macadamia tetraphylla | reverse complement strand
CATATTTAGAATGGAGCTCCCTTTGGTTTTACTTTTTGGGTTTTAAAATTTTTTCAAGGCCTTAAGGACTATGGGGTTATATCTTCAATTTTACATAAAGAGGCCCTATTTCTTTTCATGGTTGCGAAGAGGACGAAATTCGAGCAAGATGGAGTGTTCAATTAAAAGTACACTTCGCTTGGTTTACCAGAAAAATGATTATTTTTTTCGGCCAAAAAAGAATAATGGTTTAGAATAAACCGAGATGCAAACCACCCTTGGCTTGTCCCAGAGGTACAAGGAATATTCCAAATGCCAACAAGGATCAATGGACCACATCCTTAAGTGATTGAAGATTCGTTTTTAACAACAACTACCTAGGAGTTGGTGAGCTATGGTGAAAATTCCTTGCTCACCAAGAGGTCTCAAGTTCAATCTCATGGTTGTTTTTTTAGAGAATTTTGTTGAAGATTTCTGCTTTTCACTCACTTAAAGCACTAAGGGCATGGAGGGATTTCCACATCAAATTAGAAGAAAGGGAAAATCGTGGGGGGGTTTCCCAAGAAGAGAAAAAAAAAGGAAAGAAAAAAAAAAGGAAAAAAAAAATTTGTCCAAATCTTTCTCTCCACATCATCACCAAAAGATTGTCCAAATCACACAAAGCAAGAAGGAAAATCCCTTTGAGAGGAGAAAAGAAAAAAAAAATAAATTAAAAAAAAAAGGAAAGAAAATAAGCAAAAAATTATAGGAAATTTCTAAAGTTTATTTCTTTCTCTTCCACCTTAGCACTTTTGGCTCAAAAGATCTCACTACAATTGTGGGTTTTCCCTTTAGGAAAGAGAAATTTGTTACCCTACCTCCCCATTCCCTATAAATACAACTCATGTAAGAGGAGGGAGAAATTCATTCTTCTTCTAGTTTTTTTAGTTGCTCTCTTCTCTTGCTCTCTTTTAGTTTTAGTTCTTCTTTATCTTTTCTTTAATCACTTTTGAATATTTTTTTTTATTTCAATTAATGCAACACTTTTATTTTTATTCAGCCTTTTATGTTTATGATTTATGCAATTGAGTTGAATTTTTGTTATAGTTCTGGAATCTAGGTGACAAGATCAGAGCCGGGAATTTTTTTTAAGATTTGTTTTTCTAGTACTAGAAATTTCAGATTTTTTTTAAATTTGGTTTTTAATCGGTAGTATCTCAAATCACAAGTTTTCAGTCAGGTTAAGTTCAAGTACCTTCAGAGTTTCTCCCTCTCATTCCCCTCTCTACTACCCTTTCTTTCTTAATTTAGATTTTAATTTCACTTACATTATTGCTATCCTTTTCCCCAAGGTTCATGGTTTGTATGTGTTGCTTTGCCCCTAGCCATAGAACCATCATTTTATTTTTTTATTTTAATTGCCTCCTTTCCCTAAAGCCAAGTAGAGTAACCCTTGTAAGAGTGATTTTGGTCAAGTGGAAGCTCATATTATGATGCATCCTCGGCAAAGTAGAGAAACCTACTTGTGAGTCTTTTTAGCTTTACCCCTTTTTTTTTTTTTTTTATTTCAGATTTTTTTTTTTATTTTTTTTTTAATTATGGGTTGTTTATTTTCAGTTATTTATTTATTTAATTTTAATTTGGGTTGCCTTTAAATTTTAGATGACGAAGGGTTTAAGGACGTTATTTTAGATACATATGTTTGGAAATTAGAATTAGATCACAACCTTTAAATTTGGTTCAATTTCGCATTATTAAAAGAAATAAAAATAAAGGGGCTTCCTGGTTACAGAGCTATATCGATCCACGCTATGGCTTACTTTTTAAATCTCAAATAAGTTTTTGGCGCCCTTGAGAGACAGCTTCCATTTTTTTTCTTTTTTTGTAAATGGGAGTTTTTTGTTTTTGTTTTATTTTTTTTTTTATTGAATTCTAAAAGGAACAACTTAAATAATAGTTGTATCGGTGGAGGTCGCCATGCCTCAAAAGATGATAAAGAAAGTCCTCGAAGACCGAATTGACCCAGCAACCGGATCCAGAAGCTCCCAAAAACCAAAAATAAAAAATAAAAAATCATTAAAAAAAAGTTTTTTTTATCCATTCTTTTGTGCTTGTTTACTTTAGTTGTGGGTAGTTTTCTATTGCATGAGTGTTAAGGGTACGTAATACTAAGAATCGTTAGAAAGAAGAGATCCAACAAGTAGTGCCCCTATAGTTTGCTCTTTTTAAAAACCCTTCAATATGGGAGACCAAAAAAAACCCTTTACCTAAATCTTAAAGATAGGTTCTACCGCTAGAACAGCCCAACCTTCCCGCATAGTTCTACCACAAGCCTGGGCAATAATTTTAAACTCAAATCTCAATACATCACTATGTTGCCCCACTTCCATGGGTTGACCTCCGAGGATGCATACCTATTTCTAAGGGAATTTGAAGAGGTATGTGTTCTAATTAAGATCCAACAATTTCTCGATGATGTCTTTAAATTTAGTTTATCACTTTTGCATTGAAAGACCAAGCTAAGAAGTGGTTGTATGGGTTACCCACAAATTCCATAACCTCATGGGAACAGTTCACGTTGTCTTCCTTAAGAAGTTTTTCCCAACTCACAAGACCAATAAGCTTAGAAGTGATATCCTTCCTTTAGGCAAAAGCCTAGTGAGTCATTTTCCAAACTTATGGAGAATTAAAAGGATCTACTCCAAGAATGCCCTCACCATGCCTAGACCTATGGCATTTATGTCAAATAATTTATGAGGGTATTGATTACCCAACTAAACAAATGATAGAGTCTATGTGCCCTGAGGGATTCACATCCTTTAGATGAAGGAAAGGCATGGGAATTCTTACTTGACTAAGTGAAAAACCCGTGAGTGGGAATCCACCCAAGAGAGTGAAAGAACCAAAAGGAGGGAAAGGATATTTTGTGGATGGGATGGTAGCGAAGGAAGCCCATTTGGATAGCCTAATCAAGAGGATTGAGGCTATTGTTCCTAGAGAGCCATCATCACCAATTTGGTTAAGATTTGTGCTTGGTGCCACCCTGACATGTCATAGAAGAATGCCCCAACACCTTGGGGCACTTCTAATGATAGTATTAATGCCTTATACCAGAATAATCCATATAGTAACACCTACAACCCAAAGATGGAGAAATCCCCCAAATTTCTCTTGGAATCGAGCAACCAAGCAAAGGCCTTCCAATTTTCATAATCAAGGTCAACTGGGACCCCAAAGGCCTCCCTTTGCACAACAATTTTTTTCCAAAATACTTTTCCTAGGTCAAATGCAGGACCTCAAGTATTTTTCCCTTGGGGCCCCCTCTCCTATCATCTTATCAAGAACCCCGGGTTTACCAACCGAGAGGCAAGTAGAATAAGTGACTTGGAAAAAATATGCCCTCCTCATGACAAGCCATCAAAATCTTACGAGAGAACTTACCCAAGTTGTCTCAATTATGCGTGAGAGGGAAAAAGGAACTTTACCTACCAACAGTAGCCTAACCCTAGGCATCATCACCGTTAGTTCACAAACATCAACTAATGCACCACTGAATATAGTAAAAGGGTCGACCCAAAAAGGGGCCCCTCTAACCAATGTAATGTTGTTTATGCCCTTAGGAGTGGTAGAGATACCAAGACCCTCCTAAATCTTCCTCATCTATTACTTTGTTAACTCTCCTTCTTGAGGACACAAGTGTGCCTCTTGTTCCGTGTTCGTCTGATGAACCTAAAGATTTTCTGTTAAAGATGATTTGGTTGAGGAAACCAAAATGATTTTTCCAAAAGGACAAATCCCTAACAATCCTTATGTTCATCCTATCCCATTTCCTAATCGCTTGGTAACAAAAGGAAGACGCCCATGGAAAAATTTTAGAAGTCTTCAAAAGGTAGAAGTGAACATCCCTCTTTGGATGCCATATCCCAATCCCCGCCTATGCAAAGGAAATAAAGATTTGTTACTCACAAACGATCACAAGTGTGCCCAAAAGGCGTTCGGTGTAACATTAGTTCCATAATTACTCATTTATAGCACCAAGTATAAGGATCCAGGAGCCCTACCATACTTGTGTCATAGGCAACACCTACATTGAGCATGCCTTACTTGACCTTGGCAAGTGTGAATCTTTTACCTTACCATGGTACAAGCAACTTGGATTGGGGGGAATTGAAAGCCACCGAACTACTCTTCGCCAAGGATAGGTCTTAAAATTCCTAAAGGGATGGTTGAGGATGTCTTACTAAAGGTGGGGAATTTTTTTTCCCCTGTTGATTTCATTGTGTTAGATCCCAAGCCCTTCTCAACCAAGGATGAGATCCCAATAATTCTAGGAAGACCATTCTTGGCTACCAAGAATGCATTAATCAATTGCGAATGGTTTCCTAAGTTATCTTTTGGTAACCAAACTGTTGAGTTTAACATGTTTAGGTTTGGCAAGCAACCACATATGGAAGAAGAGATCAATATGCTTGAGGATTTTCTGATTTTTCTCGATGTTTTAAATTCCCAACCCTTTGATATTGATTTTGATTCGAATTCCAAGAGTGTATGGATGAGTTGGATGATGAATGAAAATTTCTTTTCTCAAGTCTTGAGTCTTCACACACGTGGAGCCCTTAGGACCCCTTTCCAATTCCATTCCCAAACCTTCCATAGTTGAGCCCCTAAGTTAGATCTTAAGGAGTTGCCATCTAATTTGAGGTATGCTTTCCTAGGGCCCACTGCACTTTTCCCCGTAATAATTTCTTCAAATTTGACTTCTAGCCGTGAAGAGGAGTTACTTAAAGTGTTAAAAGAAAAAAGGAAGCCCTAGGTTGGACCATGGCAAAAATTAAATTATAACATCTTAAAATTTGGAGGATTCCAAACCATCCACGGAACCCCAAAGGAGTTAACCCAATGATGATGGAAGCCATTAAGAAAGAGATCCTAAAGTGTTTGGGATCATGGAATAATTTATCCTATTTCGATCCAATGGGTAAGCCCAGTTCACGAGTGCCTAAGAAGCTGTGCCCGTAGTTCCCAATGCCAATAATGAACTAATTCCAACCCTGTCCAACGGGTGGAGAGTTGCATAGACTACAGAAACTTAATGTGGCAACCTGAAGGACCACTTCCCATTGCCATTCATTGATCGATGTTAGAGGGGTTTAAATGGACATGAATACTATTGTTTTCTTGATGGATATTCGCTATAACCAAATCCCAATTGCTTTAGAGGACCAACATAAGACCACTTTTACATGCCCATATGGAACATTTGCTTACAGGATGCCCTTTGGGCTTTGAATGCCCCCACGCCCCAAACGATGCATGATAAACATTTTTCTGACAGGGTTTAAAAAATTTTAGAAGTATTTATGGATGACTTTTCAATTCATGGGAATTCCTATTCTAATGTCATCATCTTTCCCTAGTTTTGAAAAGGTGCATATCTAAGAATTTGGTTTTGAATTGGGAGAAATGCCATTTTATGGTTAAATCTGGTATTGTTTTAGGCCATGTAATATCCAAGGGGGGAATTAAGGTAGATAGAGCCAAAGTGGATTTAATTGATAATTTACCACCTCCTCAATTTTAAGGATTTTTGGCCCTTTTCTAGGGCATGCAGCTTCTAGAAGGTTTATTAAGAACTTTAGTCGATTAGCCCGACCTCTCCCCTTCATTACTTGCCAAAGATCAAACTTTTGAGTTTTCTAAAGAGTGCCTAGAATCCTTCAAACAACTTAAGGGAGTTGACCAATGCACCCATTGTTCAACCAATTGCTTGGACCGAACTTTTGAACTGATGTGATGCTTGGGATTTTGCCATAGGAGCGGTTTTGGGTCAAAGGATTAATAAGTTGCCCACCGTCATTTACTATGCTAGTAGGCCCTTAAATGATGCACAACTCAATTATACAACCCCAAAAAATTTTAAGTTGTGTTTGCATTAGAAAAGTTTGGCTTTTAGTTGGTTCACATGTGGTGGTGTATATGATCATTCCCCTTTCGATACCTATTTTAAAGAAGGATGCCAAAGCCCGCCTCATTAGGTGGGTTTTACTTTTGCAAGAGTTTGATTTAGAAATTAGGGATAAGAAAGAAGTTGAAAACCTAGTTGCGACCATTTATCCTGGGTTTAAAATTCCTTGACCGTCGATTCTCCAAAACGAGAACTTTCCAGATGAAAATTATTTGCAATGTCCAAGTGAACCTTTGGTTTGTCGACATTGTCAACTTCTTAGTTTCAGTGTGACCGGATCCCCGGTCCCCCAAGATAAGTATAGGTTTCATTCCCAAGTTAAGCATTTTTCCGGATGATCCTTATTTGTTTAAGATATGTCCGGATCAGATTATCCGACGATGTGTTCGGGTCATGAGCAACTTTCCCATTCTCTTTTTGTCATGATCATGCATGTGGTGGAACTTTGGACCTAAGAAGACTGCCGCAAAGGTTCTCCAATGCGGATTTTATTGGCCCACTTTTTTAGAGATGCTTTGTTTTTGCAAGGCTTGCCCCGCTGCCTTTTTGGGCCCGTATCAATGAGGAACATGATGCCTCTCAACCCTATTTTAGTAGTTGAGATCTTTGATGAATGGGGCATCGATTTTATGGGACCATTCCCTAATTCCTTTGGGAATTTGTACATACTTTTGGCCGTTGATTATGTTTCTAAATGGATAGAGGCCATACCTTGTAAATCTAATGACCACAAAGTGGTGGTCCGTTTTTCAAAGAGAACATTTTTCCCGCTTTGGTGCACCAGCAATAATTAGTGATAGGGTACTATTTTGTAATCGGCCTTTTGAGGCCTTAATAAAAAAGTATGGGATCACCCATAAGTTATCTACCCTTATCACCCCCAAACAAATGGCCAAGTGGAGGTGTCTAATAGGCAAATCAAACAAATTTTGGGAAAAACTGTTAATCCCAACGAAGGATTGGCCCCTTAGGCTCATTGATGCCTTGTGGGCCCATCGGATCGATTCAAGACCGACCTTGGCCTCCCTACCTTGGTGTATGGGAAAGCTTGTCACTTACCGTTGAGTTGGAGCAAAGGCCTTTGGGCCATCAAGAGCTCAACTTTGATTTGTCTGATGGGAATTCACCGAGGCTCCAACTACCCTAATTTGGGAAAGGAACTTGGGAATGATGCCTATGAAAGTTCTAGGATTTACAAGGAAAAGCCCAAAGCTTTCCATGATAAGCACATTCCGGCAAATTTTTGCAATTGGTGTTAAGGCCCTTATTGTACAACTCTCGATTGCATCTTTTTCCGGTAAACTTAGATCCCGATGGGATGGCCCGCTTATTGTCCATAATGTAATCCCCATGGGGTGGAGATTTTGAATCCAGAACAAGGGTAATTTGAAGGTTAATGGTCGCTTGAAACCGCCCCTTGAGTTTCCAAATACTAGTAGTGAAGAGGTCATGGATCTCCATGAACCTCTTTACACCGATGACTAACTTTTAATCGGTATGCCCCCTTGTTGTCTTTGTTTTAATTCTTTCCATGCATTGAGGACATTGCATGACTTAAGTGTGGGGGGGAAACCAGTTTTGCCTTTTTTTTTTTTTTTTTTTTTGAGCTTGCTAAGGATGAAGTCCTACTTTGGCTTTTGGCTAATGATCGACCATTCTTGCTTGATGTATGAAAATAAAAGTTTTGTTTAAAAGGTACCCATTTTGAACGTATAAAACCCGTTGAGAAGAAAGAAACAAGCCTTTTCTTGAGATGGGACTTTCTTTTGAAAAATAAGAGACCCTGTTTTATGGTGATGGACCATATGTGTCTGGGTTCCTTGACTTTTGATTTGGAGTTGAGACCTTTTTAATTTGGCATGGGTTAACAAATGCACAATTTTAAATGAAATGTGAAATGTGGTATAAAGAAGAATAAGAGTTGATTCCTTGGGAACTAGACGGGGCATTGCCCAAAAGCGTGGTGTCTTAATCAAATTCCTTGGGAGGAAACTTCAAGAAACTCTAGCATCACTCCCTTTGTGGGCATATGAAAAGCGGTACATAGTAATTTGGGGTGTGGTGTTTGCTCCACCATGTCATTCAAGCCAAAAGTAGTGGAGTAGAATAGAGTTTATTAAAAAAAAAAAAAAAAGGGAAATGTCATTAATGCTTGGTAACATGTTTGGTCAAAACACTCCAACCCTTAGTCATTGGTTCCCTATTTCTTCACAAGTGGTTTTGCCTTAAGATAAGGATGTTTTGGAAGAGACGAGGTGAGTTCCAAATTAAGAAATATGCTAGTCCTCGAATTGAAAAAGGGGTAAAAAAGTTCAAGTGTGGGGTCCTTGTAAGAGAAATTATCTTTGCCCCGATCGGTAGGGGCCTTACCTTTAGCCAAGGTTGGGATTTGTTTATTCTGAATTTTGGTGTATATTCACCGAAACACCCATGAGACACAACTCGTCCACTAGGGGTGACCTAGGGTTTAAAGGCTTGTCACATGCTAAGTGCAACGTGATTCCTACTGAAAGTGAGTTAGGTTTTTGTCTTTATTCTTTTTTTTTTTTTGTTTGAGGACTAGCAAAGTCTAAGTGGGGGAATTCATGAGCAATTTATGTGTGAAATCTGGGGTAGTAAAACATGCATTTTACATATTTAGAATGGAGCTCCCTTTGGGTTTTACTCTTTTGCGGTTTTATATTTTCAAGGCCTTAAGGACTATCGGCGCTATATCTTCAATTTTACACGAAAGAGGCCCTTATTTCTTTTCATGGTTGCAAGAGGACGAAATTCGAGCAAGATGGACGTGTTCAATTAAAAGTACCATTCGCTTTTTACGAAAAATGATTATTCTTTTGGCCGAAAAAGAATAATGGTTTGAATAAACCGAGATGCTAACCACCCCCTTTGAAATTGTCCCGAGGTACAAGGAATATTCCAAATGCCAACAAGGATCGATGGACCACATCCTTAAGTGATTGAAGATTCTTTTTGGTAACAACAACTACCTAGGAGTTGGTGAGCTATGGTGAAAAATTTTCCTTGCTCACCAAGAGGTCTCAAGTTCGAATCTCATGGTTGTTTTTTTAGAGAATTTTGTTGAAGATTTCGCTTTCACTCACTTAAAGCACTAAGGGCATGGAGGGATTTCCACATCAAATTAGAAGAAAGGGAAAAATCGTGGGGGGGTTTCTCACAAGAAGAGAAGAAAAAAAAGGGAAAAAAAAAAGAAGAATAAATTTGTCCAAATCTTCTCTCCTCCACATCATCACCAAAAGATTGTCCAAATCACACAAAGCAAGAAGGAAAATCGTCCCTTGGAGGAGAAAAGAAGAGAAATAAATTAAAAAAAAAAGGAAAGAAAATAAGCAAAAAATTATAGGAAATTTCCCCAAAGTTTTTTTTCTCTCTCTCCTCCACTTAGCACTTTTGGCTCAAAAGATCTCACTACAATTGTGGGTTTCTCTTTAGGAAAGAGAAATTTGTTACCCTACCTCCCATTCCCTATAAATACAACTCATGTAAGAGGAGGAGAAATTCATTTTCTTCTAGTTTTTTTAGTTGCTCTCTTTTCTTGTCTCTTTAGTTTTAGTTCTTCTTTATCTTTTTTTAATCACTTTTGTAATAGCTTTTTTATTTCAATTAATGCAAGCATCTTTTATTTTTATTCAGCCCTTTTATGTTTATGATTTATGCAATTGAGTTGTAATTTTTAAGTTATAGTTCTGGCTTAATCTAGGTGACAAGATCACGAGCCTGGAGCAATTTTTTTAAGATTTGTTTTCCCCGGTACTAGAAATTTCAATTTGGTTTTTTCCCAGATCTGGTTTTTAGTAATGTAGTATCTCAAATCGATCAAGTTTTCAGTTCAAGGGTTGAAGTTCAAGAAGTAGGCTCCTTCAGAGTCTTCTCTCCCCTCTCATTCCCTCTTCGACTACCCTTTCTTTCTTAATTTAGGATTTTAATTTCAGTCACATTATTGCTATCCCTTTCCCCAAGGTTCATGGCTAGTGTATGTGTTGGCTTTGCCCTCCTAGCCATAGAACCATCATTTTATTGTTTTTATTTTAATTGTCCCCCTTTCCCCTAAAGCCAAGTAGAGTAACCCTTGTAAGAGTGACTCTCCGTCAAGTAGGGAAGCTCAATTATGATCATCCCTCGGCTAAGTAAGAAACCTACTTGTGAGTCTCTCTAGCTTTATCCCCTTTTACTTTATTTTTATTTCAGCTTTTTTTTCCTTTATTTTTTTTTTAATTACGTGGGTTGTTTATTTTCAGTTATTTATTTATTTAATTTTAATTTGGCTTTGCTTTAAATTCTTAAATGACGAATGGTTAGGACGTTATTTTAGATACATATTTTTAGGAGGTAATTAGAATTAGATCACAACCATTAATGGTTCACTTTCGCATTATTAAAAGAAATAAAAATAAAGTGGCTGCTCCCCCTGTTCAACCGTACTACACCGATCCAGAGCTTTTACATTTTAAATCTCAAACAAAAGTCAAAACCACATTTGTGGTTGAGCAATTCACAAATTGCAAAATCCTTTTGGCTATTTTCTTCTTCTTTTAGGAGAACGAGGGCATCGTCTTCCATTGATTCCAGCTTTGGCGACTCTCCTCCAATGATTCTTCCTCTGACGAGTCTTCCTCAGGCTATCCGGCTCTGGAAATGTACTCTTTTTCTTATTTTTCTTCTTCTTCTTTTTCCAAGTCTTTGTTACTGAACGAAGATCTCTTTCTCATATGTTTTTCTTCTTCTTTCTTTCTATTCCTCTTCCCTTAATCGCTTCTTCTTCTTCTCATTCCAGCGAGACTTTCCTTCTCTTCTTTCATTCTTCTTCTTCTTCTTTTCCCAGTTTTCATTTCCCATTCCAACAATATGAACTTAGTTACAGCCCTAATTAGACTGATAGGAGTATAAAAATAGTAGATGACCTTCGCACTAATTTTGGCATCATAGAGGTAAGTATGATTAATACTTACATATTTTAACAGCCTTTTTTTTCCTTATATTTTTGTAATGTTGTTTCATAGTTATATTATATGCTATGATAAAGATGAAGTTAGTTTTTTTATTCACTTTATTGATTTTTTTATTTAATTTTTTTTTTATGAATATCCTGCATTGTTTTGAATCTTTAACCTTTATTTAGCATATAATTAGAATTATATAAGTTTTAATATGCTATTTGTGACAAATAAAATGGTTTCATTAAAAAAAAACACTAATGCTTTATTCGATAAGGTGACGCTTATGCCCGCCCTATTGCCAAAGCGCTCGAAAAGGGCCCCCAAACGCTCGATCGCCTTTTCCTTCTTAATGACACTATGATCTGAATCGATAATTCCTCCTTACTAGAGCATCCTCAAGCCTCTGTTGAATATGGCCATACCACCTCAAACAACTTTCTTGAAGCTTATCATGAATTAGGGGAAAATCCAAAATCTTCTCTAATATGGCCATTCCTTTATCCTTCTTAATTTTGCCACACATATATGATCCATGTTGAGGACATCACTTAAGGATTTAGGACTTACTGAGGAGACAGTACATATGCAAGCACATGTCTATTATGGCTATATGACAAGCATTATTTTAGCGTTTTTATCTTGTTGTATTTTAATTTATTTAGTGTCAGAAGTATTAGGTACAAATGTTGTAAGGGAGTTATTGCTAGAGAAGAAAGTTATTAGGAAGTTGTTATTGCTGGAAAAGTAGTTATTAGGGAGTCGTTTCTCTTTTCTTTTTCTTTTGGGTTTTAAAAGGTTGTATTTTGGAAATGAATGAAGGAAGATGATGTTGAAACTTGGAGACTTCTCCCATTCCCTACAATAAGAGTGATACCTGCAAACCTTGGAGTGAATCCAAGATGGTGTGAAGTCAAAACTCCTTTTCTTCCCTCTTATGCTACCTCCCTCCTCTCCCTATTCCTTTTCTACCAGTTCCAATTTTCCCACTATCGTCTTAAATTACAGCCTCAAACACAATGGGGATTCATCAATTAACAGCAAAGAGGTAGCGGGACAGCAAAGGAAGACTTGTATTTGATTTCCCAAACCTGTCTTGCATCAATCCATCTCAACATCCTCATCTTTGCTACCATAAGCTTATCTATATGACACTTCTTAACAGCCTAACATTATGCACCATACATCATAGCCTGTTGAGCAATTGACCCATATTAAGCTTTAAAGGAATACGTTGGTCACACAACACTCCGACTGCACTTCTCCACTTTATTCATCCCACCTTAATCCTATGAGAAATATTATCAATATCACCCACTTTATTTATAATTGACCCGATACCTAAAATGATCACTTTGTGGTACTCTCTTTCCTCAATCTTCACTATTTCATTATCCATCGAGTGTGACTAAAGTTGCACATCATATACTCGGTCTTCATTCTACTTATCTTAAAACCTCTTGATTCCAAGGTTGATCTCCATAGCTCCAATATAGTGTTAATCCCATGCTTAGTCTCATCTACAAAATAATATCATCAAGAAAGAGCATACACCATAAAACCTCATCTTGAATGTTCCTAGTTAAATCATCTATAATAATTATTTTTTATTTTATTTATTATTTGAATCTTTTAATCATTAAATATAGTATGCCCATCCCAAATCAAAATATTTTATGTTTTTGTTACACCCGTGTCCTAATCCGGTCTAATTTGAAATTTTTGTGACAGCCCGGATCAAGATTGGAAGTACGACAGGTTTTGGCTCACGCCGCACATGTCAGCAGAGGTACGGATGACCCCACATGTTCGCATCATGCGGTCTATCTAACGAGGAGATTCATACCTTCCGATCCTGCACGTAAGTGACTCGACTCCCACACTTGATTTTTGCACGATCAAAATTTCTAAAGCCTTGAGCATGCCCGAGGGCAACCACCGCGGCGAGACCAACCTCGGGATGAAAGTCGTCTTAACCACGAAACAAGCCACCAAAAGTAGCCTAGGCCTAAATCCAAAGGCCTATTTTCGTGGGTTGACATGTTGTTGAGGTTCCGATGCTCGTGGTTCCCGCCACTGCATTGTCAATGACTCCGATGATCCCAAATCATCCTCCACACCTTTCTCATGATGTGGCCACTTTATGGACCTAAATGTTTGGGGCCTTGTGTCCCAAAATTCATTTTAACCCTATTGGTTAAAAGAGGTCCAAACCAAATAGACCCTAAGGCCCACTTGTTATAAGTTGGGAAATGAGGATTCATTTCCTTATTTCCTTGTGCCCAACGTAGGAGAGGAGAGAAAGAGGAGAGGAAAGAAGAAGAAGAGGAAGGAGAAGGGTTAGAGGCCCACCTTGGTGCTCACCGCCTTTGTTTTCAGATCCACTGGAGGTAAGTGCAACTTCCCAAATCACTCTCTTCATTTCCACCTTAGTAGGGCTAGGTATGGATGGAATCTTGATGTACAAACCATGTTAATATTGTAGGATGAGTGTTCTACCTGTTGTTATCGAGCTCAAACCAAGCCCGTGAGCTCGCAACATGTAATGCCAAAAGACCAACTGGGTTTTAATCGCTCATTGACGATCTCCAAATGGCTCAGGAATTGGAATTTTATTGGCTTAGTTTATGTGGG
>CM040972.1:40420823-40442953 GCA_022985045.1 Macadamia tetraphylla | reverse complement strand
CTTGGAAACGAGTGCATTGGTGGCCTGTGGAATGGGACGCAGAGGCACTATGCAATCGCATTATTGTCATATAGAGCATGCGGTTTAGGATTTTCACCATCCTGCGTTACGACCCTTCCCAATGTGGGTTAAGGTTTTGGGGTTATCATTTGGGGGAAGCAAAGGTCGCGTTGTCGTCACCGTATGTTAGATATAATGCCCCATGGTCATTAGGACAAGGCAACCCAAAGGGTATATTCAAGAGAACCAATCGATCGCTTTTAAATTGCCGGAGTCAAGACCTTTAATTTCGCCATTTACTTTTCTCGTTGAGAGGCGGTGGACGGCATTGTCTTTACTTTTCCGAGTACTCACGGGCCTTCTCCGACAGCCCTATGGGTGTATCGGGATGGAGTTCGCGCTCGACTCAAGTATACGCACACGTGGCTATAGTAGCACTAAACCAAAGACTTAGTAATGTTGCTTAGGAGGATGTGATTTAAAATGTATTGCATGGCATGTAGTATATGATTGTGTTTTGATGTGTGGACTGTGGTGGTCCATCTTACCACTTATCGAGCTAGTGAGCTCATCCCACGTACCTCTTTTTAGATGATTTTGCAGGTCATACATCCGAGGAGCACGGGTGGGTCCCATAGTCGAGTTTCAAGAGGACCGGTGGGCCTCGGGGAGTTAGAGCACGGCATTGATCGCCAGGCGAGAGTTGTGCCGGGGGACCGCAGCTCGATGTCGTGGCCGAGCTCCACTTCGAGGCCGAGCTGAGCTCTACCATGTGATGCCGAGCTGGGCTCAACCTTGATGCCGAAATGAGCTCTAGCCTTTGTTGCCGAAGCCGTACTTTGATTATTTTGATGGTTTCCTTTATGTACTTGATATGTGAATTGTATTTTATTGTGTAAATATCGTGCCTTCGGCCCACATGTATATAACTATTGTATCACACCGGTATCAAGTATTATGGGATTATTCAGGTAAAACCTAGTCTTCGCTAACTCGATGAGCTTATATTAGTTGTGTATGCGTGGTGGAATACAAGACGATGATCTTTGCAGTTTGGGTTAACGTGTTAACTCGCTCACTAGCCCGGTTAAAGGAACGGTGTGACAATGACTTTCTTAACAAGACAATAGTACATTATATACTCCAAGTCGTGGGTCAACCCATGGGGTCGGGTCAATCTAGTCAACTATACCCCGCTTTCATCAGATCTCTAAAACTTCCCATGTAGGTCACCAAAATATGTCAAAGCGGTTAATCTTCAAAACATGTCAAGAATTCGAGACAGCTTAACAAATCTCACATTGGCTTGAATTCTCCTCCAACAAACAAACAAATAGCTAAAATCTTTATCTTCTCCAATAGCCCTCCAAATGGCTGAACTCAAACACAACAAATACTAAATAAGTTCGAGCATTGCTCGGTTACAAAACATAAAGGCTTAGTCAACATATCATTTGGATTGTCTTTAATACCAATCTTTAACACTTGAATATTACCTTAAGCAATTATCTCTTTGATGAAATGATACCGAACATCAATGTGCTTCGTCCTCTCATGATACATCGGATCTTTAGTCAAGTGAATAGCACTTTGGCTATCACAATGGACAATAGTCACCCCATGATCCATGCTGAGTTCTCCCAACAAACCTCTAAGCCAAATAGTTTCTTTAATTGCCTCAGTCACTGCCATATACTCTACTTCAGTAGTAGATAATGTAGTTATAGCTTGTAAAGTACCTTTCCAACTAATTGTGCTTCCCCCAAAAGTAAATACATAACCTGTGAGTGACCTCCTCTTGTCAAGATCACCTGCATAATCTGAATCAACATAACCAGATAAACTATCAACATTCCTCCCAAACTCCAAACGAACGCCAGAGATCCCTTTAAAGTACCTAAGTATCCACTTTACTGCTTCCCAATGAGCTTTACCTGGACATGACAAGTATCTGCCACCACATTGACAGCCTGTGAAATTTCAGAATGAGTGCAAACCATAGCATACATAACAAAGCCAGCTGCACTAGAGTATGAAACACGTGACATGTACTCCACCTTTTCATCTATCTGAGGTGATAGAGCAGCTAAAAGTCTAAAATGCGATGCAATAAGAGTGCTTACAGGTTTGGCATCTTTCATGCCAAAGCGCCATAATACCTTCTCAAGTACTTCGTGAGATAGCCACAATTTTCTCGCTTATCCTCTTGATCTCTATACCAAGGATCTTCCTTGTTGCCCCCAACTCTTTCATCTCAAATTCAGAACTTAATTGTTCATTCAGCTTGTTGACATCATTCCTATCCTTTGTTACAATCAAAATATCATCAACATAAGTAACAAATATATGAATAACCCATCAGAGAGCTTTCTAAAATAAACACAACAGTCATATTGACACCTGGAGTATCTAAAACTAGTCATAACTGAATCAAATCTTTTATACCACTGTCTATGAGACTTTCAAATCATATAGGGACTTCTTCAACAAGCATACATGGTCCTCCTTACCTTCAATAACAAACCCTTCATATTGATGCATATAAATTTGTTCTAGTTCACCATGCAAGAATGTTTTCACATCAAGTTGCTTCAACTCCAAATCATGCATAGCAACTAAAGCAAGTAGGACACGAATAGAACTATGATTGATAACATGTAAGAAAATATCATTAAAATCAATTCATTGTACCTAACTGTGGCCCTTTTGCACCAACCGTGCCTTGTACCTAGCTTCTTCAACACCTGAGGCAAATTCCTTCTTCTTGAAGACCTATTTGCAGCCAACAATTTTCTTTCTTATTCTCAGCTTGACAAGCTCCTAAGTCTGATTTTTATGAAGAGATTTCATCTCCTCATTCATGGCAACCAACCATTTTGTATAATCAATTGAAGAAAAGCTTCGTAATATGTTGCGTGCTCACTATTTTCAATTGTATCCGCCATGCATAATGCATAAGCAATAAATTCAGCATGCTCATATTTTTGTGGTTGTATAATATTTTCCTTGGTCTATTCTTGGCAATGTTATACGCTCTGCTTCTTGATTCTCTTGAGCATCTTCTTTAGTATAAGTAGGCAACTGAACTAAAGTAGATTGTGCTTTGTTTGAAGATGAACCACCAATTTCAAACTCCACCTTCTCTCTAGATTTTTCTTGATCACCATCATAATGAACATGAGCTTCTTTCCTAGGATACAACATAGTAGATTCATTAAAAGTAATATCTCTGCTAATAAGAAATTTTGGAGACTTTGGATCAAGACACCACAACCTGTATCCTTGCACTCCAGATCCATACCCAAGAAAAATGCATTCTTAGGCCTAGGTTTCAACTTCCTTTTATTCACATGTGCATAAGTAGAATATCCAAATACTTTTAAATTAGAGTAGTCTACAAGCTTACCTGACCAAATTTCTTCTGGAGTCTTGCACTCAATAGTTGTGTAAGGAGATTAATTCACCAACAAGTTTGTTGTGTTAATTGTTTCTGCCCAGAACTCCTTCCCCAATTCTGCATGTGATAACATACACCTTGCCTTTTCAAATAAGGTTCTATTCATACGCTCTACCACTCCATTCTGCTGGGGTGTTTTAACAACTGTATGGTGTCTTGCAATACATTCATTTTTACAAAACTCATTAAATTCACCTTCACAGAACTCTAGGCCATTATCGGTTCTCAACCTCTTAATTTGTTTCCCAGTCTGCTTCTCAAGTAAATTCTTCCACTGTTTGAAAGTGACAAATATTTCATTTTTGTGCTTCAAGAAATAGACCCAAACCTTCCTAGAGAAATCATTAATGAAATTAAACAAGAACCTTGCACCAGCCCCCTTTGAAGCAACACTAGAGGGCCCCCATAGGTCTGAATGAATATAGTCCAAAGTTCCCTTGGTTCTGTGAATAGCAGTACTGAAAGTGACTCTTCTCTACTTCCCAAAATCACAATGCTCATAGAACTCCATTTTTCCTATACTCTGACCACACAACAAACCCCTTTTACTTAATGATGCCATCCCTCTTTCACTCATATGGCCTAACCTCATGTGCCATAAATTTATGACATTTGATTCGATATAGATGATGAAGTCGCTACAATGCACTCCAAAGAATTGTCATTCCCTGCAACACATACAAACTGTCAACCTTAATTCCTTTCATCAATAAGAGAACACCCTTGCTAATTTTCATAACTCTACCTTCAGCTGCATACTTACACCCATGTGAATCAAGAGTGCCTAAACTGATGAGATTCTTCTTCAAATCAGGGACATGCTTGACATTAGACAAGGTTTTGACAATGCCATCATACATCTTAATATTGATCATTCCCATTCCAACAGTCTTACAAGAGGCATTATTTCTCATCAATACAACTCCACCTCGAACTAATTCGTATGTAGAGAATCATTCACGATTGGGACACATCTGGCAGGAACAACCAGAATCAAGAATCCATTCATCCTATGATCTAACTCGTCATCACACCAAAAGCATATCGACTCACCTCATCTTTAATAATATTAGCTTCTGTAGAATCATCTCTCTTCTGTTGATTTTGGGCACTGATGCAGAAAAAATTGATCGGACCATCTTCCCTGCAGTTCCTGGTGTTTTGGCCGACCTACACAGAAGAGATGACAGGGGAGAGCCGGGCTGACCCCCGACGGGGGACTCTCCGATGCCTAAGTTAGATCTTTCCACAATAGATGCTCAAGAGAGCTTTCCCAGTAAGAGAAGTGAGTAATCAATCCCCTCTAATGGAGGCTTACCTTGGTATTTATAGGCTGCTGATGGAGGGCAAGTGGGAGACGATTGTGAAGAATCCTGTTTAGGCGTGGAGTCCTCAAGGGGAGTGGCTCTGTGATTCTGGGAATATTCTAAGCCTCTTAACTCGGAAAGGCCAATTGTCTGACGTCTATGATGATGTGTAGTGGATAGAGTCCTGTCCTCTGGAATAGGGATTACGTTCCTTGAATGTAGGGGTGGACGAAAACACATTTCTAAAAACCTTATTGTTGACGTCGGACAGAGGTGGCAATACGGCCTGAGGGAGGCCGAGGTGGTAGCACAGCATGATGGAGGCCGAGGTGGAAGCATAGCCCGATGGAGGCCGAGGAGGTAGCATGGCCTGATGGGGGCTGAGGTAGCAACACGACCGGATGAAGGCTAAGGAGTCAGCACAGCATGATGGATACCGAGGTGGCAGCACGACATAATAGAGGCCGAGGTGACAGCACGGCACGATAGAGGCCAAGGTGGTAGCACGGCCTGATGGAGGCCGAGATAGTAGCACGGCATGATGGATGCCGAGGTGGAAACACAGCCTGATGGAGACTGAGGTGATAGCACGGCCTGATGGAGGCCGAGGTGGTAGCACGGCCTGATGGAGGCCGAGGTGGCAGCACGGCACGATGGAGGCCAAGGTGACAACATGGCCTGATGGAAGTCGAGGTGGTAGCACGGCCTAATGGAGACCGAGGTATCAGCACGGCATGATGGATGTTGAGGTGGTAGCACAGCCTGATGGATGCCAAGGTGGTAGCACGGCACAATGGGGGCTGAGGTGATAGCAAGGCCTGATGGAGGCCGAGGTCGAAGCACGGCCTGATGGAGGCCGAGGTCGAAGCACGGCCTGATGAAGGCCGAGGTGGTAGCACAGCATGATGGAGGCCGAGGTGATAACACGGCCTATTGGAGGCCAGGGTGATAGCACAGCTTGTTGGAGGCCAAGGTGCCAGCACGGCCTGTTGGACGTCGAGGTAGTAGATCAGTCCTATTCAGGTTTGCATACATGCTTCAATCGTGCTGAGGAAGAGGACATATTTTGCCTCATCAGGCACCACCATCTGCTTTCTGCTTATTTAAAAGCTTATAGCATTCAGATTTAATATGTCCCTTTTTCTTACAATAATTGCTGATCAAATTATTGTGCTTAGATTTTGATATAGCCTTCTTTTTGTCACCATTTGAACATCTTTCATTTGTTCTCCCTCTAGCTATCAAATCAATACCATTAGATTTATTTATAGATGTCAACTCATCATCAATCTTGTCTTTGCTTTGCAGATTTATTTTGACATATTCAACAGAGATTGTCTTTCTACCATAAATCATGGTATCCCTAAAATGCTTATTAGATGGAGGCAGAGAACATAATAATAGAGCCAAATCTTCATCGTCTATTTTAACATCTATCATTTTCAAATATGTAACAATAGAATTAAATTTAGATATATGAAATTTAATGGAAGTACCTTCACCCATATGAAGGGTATACAGTAGTTGCTTCAATTTTAATCTATTGGCGAGGGATTTGATGAGATAGAGATTCTCTAACTTCACCCATAAGTCTGCAGCCGTTTTCTCTTAGAGAACTTCCAGAGAACATCATTCAAGAGATAATTGAATAACTGAAAAGACATTATCATCCAACTGCTCCAATCATCATCGAACATAGTTGCAAGTTTCTTCACCTTCCCAAATAGGGTTTTCTTCAAGTAAAAATAACCATCATTCAAACCTATCATAGACTAAAACCGATGTTACCATTGAACCTATCAATATCGATTTCGCTGAAGCCATGGATCAAGTAACCCAAAGCTCTAATACCAGTTTGTTAGATCAAACACTAAGAAAATACGAAAATAAACAAATAATAGATCTGCACAACACAGAGATTTAATAAGGTTCACACACCGGTGTAGTGTGCTAAGTCCCCGGGTGAAGAAGAAGATGTTTCACTACGTAGAAGAGAGATTACACCTAAGAAGCAACGAGAAAACTCGCCCAGAAAACCCTAACTCAAAAAACCCAAAAAATATAATAACTTTCTCAAGAAGACAATAATACATTATTTACTCCAAGTCGCAGTCACCCATTGGTCGCGGTCAATCTGGTCGAACCATACCCCTTTGTTTCCATCATAGATCTCTGAAAACTTTCCATTTGGGTTGCCACCAAAATAGGTCAGAGCGGGTCAATCTTCAAAACAGGTCAAGAATTCGAGACAAACTTAACACTTTCTATGGATTGTATATGCGTACTCTGATTTTAATAAACATTCTCAAGAAGTTGGTTTGGTTACTACGTTGTGTCCGTGATCCTGGGTATGGTAGGCGACAGGTTGGGAATCCCGTGCACATACTTTGGCCAAATTTGAGGTAGATTATGACACTTGGCCTTATCCATGCAGCTCGATTACAAGGGTCTAGCACCGATCAATTGATGTCGAACTCCTAGAGGATCTTGATGGGTTCAAAGTCTTCTTGTCAAAGTTGGACCGAGATGTGACCCTTAGCACTTTCTAGCACTTTTTTTTTAGAAGCACGTCTCAGAGTGATATTATTTATGTCACACCTCTCACACGTAACCGATCGCGTAATGGTTAACTCCGATTAACCCAAACCTCGCCAGATCATCTCGACACAAGATTCAACCACAACATACACATAACTAAGATAATGTTCAACAGTCAATGGAAGACTTAATTTACTCAGAATATCCCAATATATATACTTGATACCCAAATTGTAGTACATAGATAAATACATGTGGGCCCGCAGCATGATATTTACACAAAAAGAATAACAATTCACGATCAAGTACACAAAAGGGATCATCGAAGAATAAAAGTAACCTCAGATGGAGTCACTACTGGTCCCACAAGACAACCTCAGACGCAATCCGTCGTGGCTCATAGTCCCGGGGACCCACCAATCCTCCTCGGAATTCCACTATGGGGCCCGACCTTTGATCCTCAAAGCTAGTGACCGAAAATCATCTAAAAGAGGTGCACACGGGATGAACTCACTAGCTCAAGAAGTGAAAAGGAGGCCCACACAACATCCACACAACAATCACAACCATATGCACTATATGCTATACAATTCATTTTTCATCACATCCACCTAAACAACATTACTAAGTCTTTGGTTTAGTGCTACTACAACCACAGTGCACGTATACTCCGGGTATGAGCCGCGAACTCTATCCCGCGATATGCCCATAGGGCTGTTAGAGAAGGCCCACCGTGAGTGCTCGAAAAAGTAAAGCATGCCGACCACCGGCTCTCAACATAAAAGTAAATGATAGAAAATAAATGTGTTGACTCCAGTAATTTAAAAGTAGTATGATTGACCCTCTTGAATATACCACCGGGGTTGTCAACTGTCCTAATGACCAGCCGGACGTATGTCTAACCGCCACAGTGACTCGACAACCGCGACCACTGCTTCCCCCCAAATGGTAACCCAACACCTCAACCCCTATTGGGAAGGGTCGTAGCACGGGAAGATGATAATCCTACACCGCATGCTCCAATATGACATAGTACGATTGCATAGTGCCACCGCGTCCCATTCCACGGGCCACCACTGCACTCGTTTCCAAGCCAACTACGGCATCTAGTCTATTAATGCATTATGCACAATGATGTCATCATTCATCACATAATCACATCATCATTTGACATTGAGGAAATAAGCACAACACACATGTCATAATAATATGAGGATGGCTAAGCTATATATAATTTGCATGATGACAAGGCTAGTCTAGATACAATTTAGTGAATGCCAAACAAGCCTTAAAATAAGGCCAAACATCCTCTCCCCACTTACTTGTTGTGTACAAAGACACGCCCGCTACGGGTGAGATCCGGCGTGAGAAACATAAATTTTGATGAACCTATCATAAGTGAAGGGTTAGCATTTCACCACTTGGGTCAAACTAACAAGATTTGATGACAAAATCATGTTTAGAAGCCTAAAAGAAGGTCGACGTCTGCTTTTTATCCATTCGAAGTAAAAATCACGTTGAGAGCCTCTCGGGTGGGTCGGACAGCCCACCTGTCACGGCCCACCTGTCTTCTCAGGTGGGTGGGTCGGCCCACCGGTCGGCCCTCCGGTCCTGGCCCATCGGTTGGCCGCGAGGGCCTGCTCAGGGTGCCTCAAAGGGCCGCTTGTCCCACTGGTCTTCGGAAAATGCCATTTTCCCTAACCCTTTCCCAACCTTTGAGAATCAAATGGGCTTTCCAAACCCATTTTCCACACCTTCAAAGTCTCATAAGATGATTCTAACCTAGATCTAGGTTAGATTTAAGGAATGGAAAGCCATCTTACCTTCTTTGCTCAAGAACTCGCTCAAAACCCCAAAATCACTTCAAATCACCAATGCTTCTCCAACCTTGTAAACACTTCTTCAAATCCTTCAAAATCAACAGCACTCATCTATTAAACCTTAGATTCATCATCTCGAGGGGATTTACAAGACTCAAGAAACACTACCCAAATCAAGGGTTTTACTTGGGTATGGTGAAAGTTTAGGGAATATAGCCTTCGCACCTCTAAAAGTAGATCTCGTGGTTGGGGATCACTTTTCAAGGCCGGAATGGAAAGATCAAGCCTTGGCACCGCTTAAATCCATTCCTTCCTCCTCTTCCTCCCTTTCTTCTTCTCCGCTCGCTCTCCTCCTTTTTCTCTCCTCTTTACTCTTTTCACCAAACACCAATGTCATAAATGAGAAAATGGAAAACTCATAAATGCTATTTATACTTTCTAAAACAACTAAGTAACCACTTGTGGGTCACCAGTGGGCGGATGCGCCCACTGCGGACCGCCCACCGAGGGTCAAAATTGGCCAACAAGTGGGATTTTGGTGGAATTCGACTGCATGAATCTCCCCTCAAGACAAGATATATTATACGATACGTTTTTAGGATACAGCTACATATCAGCTTTATCCATACATGGCCTTATGATATGTGCATGTACATGGCTTGGGTACACCCGTCTCCTCTGGCACTGACTCAGACTTGTCTGGCCAATCGATGTTCAAAGTCACCCTTGCCATCATGGTCCATAAGGAACCCACCTTAACCCTCTCCGTTCGATCTCGCATGGTTAAACCAGTCAACCGGTAATTAGACCGGTTTAAAAGTAGAGTATCACATTTACCCCCTTTCAAAATTTCATCCTCCAAATTGGCGCATGGTTGTTCAAAAGATGAGGGTACTTGGATTGATTTCATCCTCTTCTCCCAAGATGCTTCTTCAAGTGAATGATTAGCCCATCGCACCTTTACGAAGGAAATGGAGCGGTTGCAAAGGGTTTTCACCTTTTGGTCCAAGATTTCAGCTGGCTGCTCTGTATAGGTCATATCTGCTTCTAGATATTCTAGTTCCACAGGTAAAACATGAGATGGATCATGAACATATCGCTTCAGCATGGATACATGAAATACGTTATGGACATTCCCGAGTGAAGGTGGTAGAGCAAGCATGTAGGCTACTAAGCCAACCCGAGCTAAGATCTCAAATGGGCCAACGTATCTCGGGCTCAACTTCCCCTTTCTATGAAATCTTTGCAACGCTTTAGTAGGAGAGATCTTGAGAAACACCTTTCTCCTGGCTGAAATTCAATGTCTTTCTCGGGTTGTCCGCGATAGCTCTTTTGACGAGATCGAGCTGCTTTAATCCGCTTCAATAACATCGACCTTATCACAAGTCATCTGTATCATTTCAGGTCCTAACATTCGGCGTTCGCCTACCTCATTCCAATACAGAGGAGTTTTGCACTTCCTACCATATAATGCCTCATACGGAGCCATCCCAATTGTAGCTTGGTAACTGTTGTTATAGGCAAACTCCATAAGGGGTATATATTCTTCCCAACTACCACACATTTCCATTGCACATGCCCTGAGCATGTCTTTTAATATCTCAGATGGTTCGCCTCGACCGACCGCACCGTGGGTGGAAAGTAGTACTCAAATTCAATTGTGATCCCAAGGTATGCTGGAAGCTTTTCCAAAATCTGGAAGTGAACCTTGGGTCCCTATCTGATACAATGCTCATTGGCACTCCATGCAATCGCACTATGTTATCCATATAAAGTTGTGCTAATTTGGCCATAGAGAACTTGGTCTTGATGGGAATGAAATGAGTAGTCTTAGTAAGCCGATCAATGATCACCCATATCGCGTCCATCCCTTAGGTGTACATGGTAGTCCGTGACACCATTGTAATCTTATTCCATTTCCAGCCTGGTACTAGGAGTGGTTGAAGAGTACCATAAGGTCGATGCCTCTTAGCTTTTACTTTTTGGCATGTAAGACAAGTCGCCACATACAGGGCTATCGTGATCCTCATGCTTGGCCACCAATAATTTTGTTTAAGGTCTTTATACATCTTTGTACTTCTTGGGTGGAGTGAGTACTCAGAGCTTTGTGCTTCCTGCACTATCTTATCTTGTATATCCAAATCATCAGGCACACACAATCTGCCTCAAAACATCAATGCCCCATCACTGGCTAAAACAAAATCAGGGTCATTCATTGTTTGATCTTGAATCTTAACTCTGATTTGCTGCAATTCAGGATCCAAAGGTTGTTTCATTATCACCTCTTGCCTAATAGTCGGATGCACTCAGAGCCGCCAAAGGATACACCAACCATTTTAGGTTTTCTAGTTGATGTTCAACCTCTAAGGTTGCTCCTTCATATAAGAGGGTTTCATCCATTAGCGCCGCTCTCAACGAGTGGTGGGCTGACGCTATGTGAGAGTGATAAGCCGTGCCTTTCGACTCAACGATCTCGCCACTACATTAGCCTTGCCAGATGATACCGAATGTCGCAGCTCATAATCCTTCATGAGCTCAAGCCATCTCCTCGCCTCATGTTCAAATCTCTTTGGGTGAAAAGTACTTAAGGCTTTGTGATCATCAGATATCTCGTGACTTCTCCCATACAAATAATGTCACCAAATATTTAGGGCAAAAATGACGCAGCTAGTTCTAAGTCATGAGGGGTAGTTCTTCTCATATTCCTTTAATTGTCGGATGCATACGCTTATCACCTTATCGCTGCATGAGAACACAACCCAACCCAACCTTGAAGTTGCCAGTAGACTGTCATTCCACTCGTTTTCGTGGATGGTCAACATGGGCCGACACCAACCTCTTCTTCAATTCTTGAAAACTCTTCTCGCATTCCTCTACCCATTCAAATTTCACACTCTTTTGGTTAACTTAATCATTGGTGCCGAGATCCGAGCAAAATTTCAATGAAGTACCGAGTATCCAGCCAAACCCAAGAAACTTCTAATTTCAGAATGTTCTTAGGGCTTTCCCACTCTACTACCGCTTTCACCTTATCAGATCCACCTCGATTCCGCCTCGCATACTACATGTCCCAGAATCCAACTTGCTCAAGACAAAATTCACATTTGTCAGATTTGGCAAACAATTGTTGTTCCCCAACCTCTCGTAACACCATTCTCAAATGTTGAGTGTGCCTCTTCCGCCTTAGAGTAGATCAAGATATCATCAATAAAAATAAGGGTAATTTACAACGCCACCCTCGGAGAATGCCAATATTAGAGGGACACCCTCTCTTTCACCAAATTGACTTAGACCCCTACCGTCACCAACGCTACATAATATACCAAGAATGTCGACATCGCAGCTAATATTTTTCTAAAGTCCATTTTGCCCTTCAAAATAATGGAGTACCAAATTGCCCTTAATGGTTCTATTCCCAAGTCACCTCAATGAGTTGAGAAGAAGAACGGTAGGCTTGCGATCGGCGATCGCGTAACACTCTTCGACGATGCGACTACGGCAGAGAACCCTCCAAATGACTACGCAGTAAAAATGTCTAATTTATTAGTTTTACTCATAAGGGCAAAAACGCTATTTCAAAGCATCATATAACGTTGACTCGACGGTAGGGGTCCGAGTCTAATTTGGTGAAAGAGAGGTGGCCTCTAATATTGGCATTCTCCAAGGGGTGGCGTTGTAAATTACCCTAAAAATAATTACCCATTTGTCGAGGACATCGTGAAATACTCGATTCATTAAATCCATGAACGCTGTCGATGCGTTGGTTAACCCAAAAGATAACACTAGGAACTCATAGTGACCATACCGAGTCCTGAATGCTATCTTGGGTATGTCGTTGCTCTTTATCTTGAGCTGATAATAACTTGATCTAAGTTCTATCTTTGAAAATACCCTTGCACCCTGCAGTTGGTCAAACAAATCATCAATGCGTGGGAATGGGTACCGGTTCTTAATGGTTAGCTTATTCAATTCCCGGTAATCAATGCACATACGCAAGCTGCCATCCTTCTTCTTGACAAACAATACTGGGGCACCCCAAGGTGAAACACTTGGGCGAATAAACCCCTTCTCCAACAATTCTGCAATCGCATCTCGCAACTCCTTCAATTCGGCCGTGCCATCCTCAGATGGCGCTTTAGACACCGGAGCTACTCCGAATCAAGTCATGGCAACCCAACTCTATCAGCGTAAATGCATCGATCATATGGAAAGACGCGGAAATTCTTTAACCACCTTTACCTCTTCTAGAGGTGTAACCCTTGCATCAACATCAAGTACTGATGCTAAGTAACCCTGACATCCACTTTCCAACAACTTTACCGCTTGAAGGGCGGAGATGAGGACCTTTCGCCTGCTTCATTTTATCGCTCGGTATACCAATTCTTTTCCTTCATCATCTGTCACCCTAATTAATTTTTCAGCACACATCACATTAGCTCGATGGGTCGACAACCAATCCATGCCTAGTATAACGTCAAAATTCTGCATTTGAATTTAATGAGTTGTGCATCCAATTTCTTCCCACTGATTTCCACTGGGCACGACCCATACACCTTCTTCAACTATGTAACTTTACCGGTAGGCATACTAACAATCATCCCATGATCTAGTGTCCTGGGTGACATACCAAGTTTCTCAGCAAATCTCTTAGATACGAATGAATGTGTAGCTCCTGAATCGAATAAGATATAGGCTGGTATGCCCGATATAGATAGGACACCTAGTGTAACAATGCATATAAGTACAGTAGGGCATCAATAGATAACATAAGGAATTTCTTAAATTTAAAATGTACCTGCTACCACCTCCTTGCTGGCCTCAGCTTCCTCAGCTAATAGGGCATACATCCTTCCTCGTTGATTCCCTGAGTTAAGGGAGGTCGGATGCAGAGGGCGACTGAGGGCAAGGCTGGTCTCACCCGATAGTCCTTAGCATAGTGCCCATAGGAATGACAATTAAAGCAACGGATCGTGATGTCAAATCAAGCGGCCCTCGCACTTAACCCATCAGAGACAGAGGTCGTATGCCTTGGGCTCAGAGGGCACTGATTAGTGTTCGGCAAAAGATGTAGAGCCCGAACCACCAGCTGGTAAAGGAGGGTAGCCAGATGGCCTATAGGGTTGTCTATATGTAGGCCCAGAACTATACGACCCACGATACACCTAGGAGGAGTTGCCCATGTCCGGAAATGGATTTGACCTCTTCCACAATCCTAGTGTGAGGGACTGTTCTCCCTTCTGCTTATCTTCCATGGTCTTAGCCTTCGCATAACTGCCATAGTCGTCAAATCTAAGACCTCAAGATGCACTCCAATGGATGCCTTTAGGCCCTTCAGAATCTTGCAGCCTTTTCTTCAGCTGTCCTCATATGCCTAGGGGAAAAATGGAACAAGCTCTCAAACTGCTGCTGATACTTAAGGATAGTCTTACTCCCTTGAATTAAGGCCATAAATTCCGCCTCTTTACGGTCTCGGCTACGGGGTAATGATTGGCCAAGAATAACTCCTTGAACTGCTCCTGATGGGTTCCGGATGTGTAGCCAACAATATGGGCTTGAGGCTTGCCACCAAGAGTTGGCCTCCTTCTTGAGTTGCAACCTCAAGACAAATAATTTTCTGGCTTCAAAGGCACTCAATCACCTCAAATATCTTCTCCAACTCTTGGATTCATCGTCCGCTTAGAGGATCACTTCCCACCTTGGAGAATACAGTGGCAAGTTCCTCTTGAATGACTCCACTACCCTTGACGATTATTCGCGTGGGTAATTGGGTGCATACGCGATAGTAAGGGTATGGAGGAGGCACCACATACGAGGAACGTCAAGGAGGAACTCGAGGTGTACTCCCACTTGTGGCTCTGCATGCACTCCTACAAAGGGTCCTCGGGAGGTGACCGGGAGGTTGACCTGCTTGAGAAAGGTCTAATCTATTGTATAGCATCATAAATGCTTGTCAGCCAAGCATTTGTCACGGAAAGCTTGTTGTGACCGCTGAATTATGTTAGCAACATCACCCGGAGTGATGACCGTGGAAGATTCGAAGTGTAGTCATGTGGGTCCCTTGTGCCACACCCCACCAAAGGTTTCTGAAGGTTGTGGGAGTGGGGTTTGCCCCATAGAGCGGGACGAGGACCGCGTGAGGTACCTCGTGCATTGCTTCCGGATCTAGTATGTACCATCGTGTCCTTGCACCTGGAACATACCATACACGACATTTGTTAAGCACCTCATAATTTATATTGGCATATAATCATATGCCAACGCATGGGATATTATAGTGTATGATGTTTTGCACTAGCCATAGGTTAATTCCAAAAATACGGGGCTAGTGCTTCAACAAGTAGGACTATGGTCCCACTCAATTATATGGTGCTGGCCACACACGCCCCCTTTTTTTTTTTTCATCACAGGTATATTATAATAATACCCCCACCTTTCCCCTTTTTTTTTTCAAGTTTTCTCTCAACCGACGGGCTACCACCATGGGAGTGTTGGTCACGGGTTGGCCCGCTCGGTCCACTCGAAGGAATACTAACAGGCTTTTAAGCCCCTGTTCCTCTTTTTCTTTTATTCCTTCCCCCTTTCTCTATCTCAGGCGATTTTTGAGTGTTCCTTGACGCTTCCACTGGCGATCTCACTCAACGATCCGACGGGTTTTGGGAAGATTCAACTCCTCTACTCCCAAGTAAGTCTCTTCCCCATTTTTTCTTCTTGGAACGTGTGCTTTGGAGGTAGAATCCATGTGTAGTCCTCAATCTTGATTTTTTTCCGTGTTTCTTTCCATAAAACAATGATTCCATGAAAATGTGATGTTTTCTTTGTGATTTATTTCTAGTTTTAAGATTTACTTTCAATTTTTGAGAGAAAACCCCAACCGTCTTCTAATTTTTCTAATTTGGGGCTTTCTTCAATCTCTACTCTTTTCTCCCCAACTAACAACTTCAAATGAATTTCCTTATGCCTGATTTGCACTTAAAATGTTGGAGAGGTCATGGAAAGTCGTGTATGCTTGAAATCCCATTTCTTTCCATGAAAATCCATCTCCTTTCCATGAAAATCCATCTCTTTTGTGTTGGGTTTCTTTGATTCTCTTTCCATCACTTCATACTTGTGGATTCCTTGCACCTAAATGTCATATTAGAAGCCTTCTTTGCATATTCTAGATTGTAATACGATGGCATTTCATTCATAAACATGTAGCTTCAAGCTTTAATCTATTGTGAGGCTCTTCATTTTCTTAGATTGCACTTGCACATTGAGATTTTGGGTTTTTCCATCATTCCTCACTTGTCACATTTTGTCACATTCTATTTTTCCATGATTTCTGTTTTGTCACTGGCCATGCATTTCATCCATAGACTTTCTATCATTCCTCACTTGTCACATTCTATCACATTTCTGTTTTGCGAGAATTGGGTTTTGGGGCTTCCTCCTATTGCTCACCCATCTATTATTTCCTTTGTTATTCCTCTTCCTTACTTATCATTCTTTCTCCTTTTCTTGCTGTGATGTCTTCTCGAAAGGCAAGGAACCCGATCCTCTTCCGCCGGCGAGGACCACCGCTTCCAAACGGAAAAGTGCAGGGACTAGTTCCCCAGCCCCTCGTATAAGGCGACCTGGACCTGCCCCTATTGATCCTTCCAACTACGATAAGGAACTCTTCCGCTGTTCAGAGGCAGCAACCAACTGGCAGGCCTTCCTGAAGAGGTCTGTGATGATGGAGAAGACTGTGGTAGTTGGTGACTTCCACAAGGTTCAACTTCAGAAGAGGTTCACCGCACTGGGTTGGCAGTCTATCCTCCACATAGACCGCCCATGCTACGAGCAACCGGTTCATGATTCTATCGCAACTTGGAGGTCTCTTACCAAGATGGAGAGTATGCGATAACCAAGATGGTGAAGGGGTGGACATTCAGCTTGATCGTGGACACCTGCTAGCATTTTGGGTATTTCTTCGCTAAAGATTTCTACGGCCCTCCAAGGAGTAAGCCCGTGGGCCCATCCTTGAGTTTGGAAACACAGACTTATCTATGAGACCATCTATGGCGTTAGGGAGCGCCCAAATTCGAGACGTCATTTTACCCAGAGGTTCGTGTGTTTGTCCATTTGGTCCAGTTCAATTTGCTCCCCAGAGGAGGTCACCGGAACCAGGTAGGCTTCATGGCAGCCTACTTAGCCTTCTGCATTTATAAGGCCTTAGAGGGAGGTGTTGAGCACTTGTGCTTGCCTTACGTCATCCTCAAGACTGTGGAGCACCATACCTCACACCCTGAGGATGGAGGGTTTCCATATGGTAGGATCCTCACCAGGATCTTTGAGTTCTTTGGGGTGGATCTGAGTGGTGAGGAGGGAAAGACTCCAGCGGATAAGTTTGACAGGGGAAATCTATTGAGGATGGGTCTCCACACACTCATGGATGTACCTCAGAGAGCAGGGGCTCAGCGAGGCAGGGACAGGAGGAATGCCCATAGGGAGGATGTTCCCATGGAGGAGGAGTCTAGTGAGGAGGATGAGGATTATGTTCCTCAGTGTGAGGAGGAGGATTTTGTGGACGAGGATATCCTCGAGGAGGAGCCTCTTGACTCGAGAGGTGCTGATCCTGGCTTCACGAGAGCTGCAGGCCCACAGCATAGAGCCCCACCACCTGAGAGTAGTGCATTTGATTTTGAGGGCATGATGTCTGCTATGAGGGCCTTGAAAGACGGGCAAGATCAGCTGCTAAGAAGACTGGATGAGAGTGCTTCCAGAGAGGAAAACATCCTAGAGAGGCAGGCTACCTTAGAGAGTTCCTTCCTCAGATTGGACGAGGACTTGGATACAACAACCAATACCATTTCAGTGGATTTTTCCCGACTTCGGAGGGATGTACAGCTGGTGAACTCGAGGTTTGACTACTACGACCGTCGACTCAACGTTAGCTCAAGACCTTGGAGGGACGGAGTAATAGTATTGGACGATGACGATGATCTTTGAGGACTTAGCTCGTCCGTCTACACCAGCTTCTCACTTGTTTCCATGTTGTTGATCTTATTACATATTTCTTTCTTTTCTCATTCTTTGTACTTATCTGTAGTTGGACTTATTGGTGGGGTGATATGTTTTGATGGTGACTTAAGTAGTTTTTTTTTTGTATGTTTGATAACTTATGTAGTATAGTTGTGGCATCATTTGTTAATTATGATCATTGATATATATATATATATATATATGTTGTTTATCAGGTTTTTGTGTGAAAAAATATTTTTTGAAATCTTGTTTTGCGCCATTATGTTGCCGAAATTTCGTTAAATTCGTACTCGATGGGTTATGACATCAATTAACTAATCTTTTATTGTTTCCAAGTAACTTTCTCTCATGCATGCCATGAAATGCGTTAACTAAATGTAACCATTATTATTACTTCCTTTCTTTGGCTTTTAACTCTTTAAAGTTTTTACATTTACCCAATCCCATTTTCTATTATAGATTTTATAGGGTCTATATGGTATGTTGTGAGTGAATAGAGCATCACGCGCTGATACCACCGTTGTCACACCTGCTCACACGTAACCGACCGTGATGGGTTAACTCCGATTAACCCAAACCTACCAAGATCATCTCGACATAGATCCAACCACAAAGATACACACAACTAAGATAATGTTCAACAGTTCAACGGAAGACTTAATTTACCTGTAAATATCCCCAATATATATACTTGATACCCAAATTGTAGTGTAATACCCTACTTCTTAAACCCGGTCTAATTTCACGGTTGACCTGGTTTAACCATGCAGGACCCGAATCGGAGAGAGCTAAGGCTGGTTTCTTATGGACCATGATGGCAAAGGTGACCTTAAACACCGGCTGGCCCGACAAGTCCAAGCCAGGCAAGAGACCGGGTACTAAGCCGGTACATGCACCTATCATAAGGCCATGTACGGATAAAGTAGGTATGTAGTAGATATTAAGGCGCATACGATGTTACATCGTATGCTAAGAGTGAGATTCGTGCGAGGGTCAATCATCAAAATCTCACTTGTTGGCCAAGTTTTGTCTCGTGGGGACAGTGGGCGATCCACCCACCTAAGTGACCCACCCATGTGATTACTTAGTTATTTAAGAAGTACATATAGCATTTATGTTTTTTCTTTTTCTTTTCTCATTTATGACACTCGGACGTTGGTGAGAAGAGTAAAGAGGAGAGAGAAAAGAAAGGAAAGAATAAGAGAAGAGAAGGAAGAGGAAGAAGAGATGGATTTCAGCGGCGCCGAGGCTTGATCTTCCCATTCCGATGCCGGAAGAGTGATCTCCAACACTATATCTACATTTAGAGGTGAGCAAAGGCTGGGTTCCTTAAACTTTCACCATACCCAAGTAAAACCCTTGATTTGGTTAGGGTTTCTTGAGATCTAGTAAATCCCCCTTGAGATGATGAATCTAAGGTTTAATAGATGATCTATGTGTTGATTTTGAAGGATTTGAAGAAGGGTTTCCACGGTTGCAAGAGCATTGGTGATTGGAAGTGAGTTTTGGGTTTTTAAGGAGTTATTGAGCAAAGAAGGTAAGATGGCTTTCCATTCCTTAAATCTAACCTAGATCTAGGTTAGAACCATCTTATGAGACCTTGAATGTGTGAAGAATGGGTTTGGAAAAGCCCCATTTGAATCCCTAAAGGTTGGGGGAAGTTTGGGAAGAAATAGCAATTTCTTGCTAAGACCGGTGGGCCAATTGGCCCGCCTGTGGGCACCCGCCTGAGAGGGCAGGACCCTCGGGCCCAACCGACGGGCCCAACCGGTGGGCCGACCGACAGGCCACCCTGCCCGCCGGTCTTAGAAGGACCCTTGGGCCCAACCGGTGGGTCAGACTGGTGGGCCGATCGATGGGCCGACCTACCCGCCGGTCAAGACTGGTGGGTCAGACAGGTGGGTTGTCCGACCCACCCGAGAGGCTCCGAACGTGATTTTTACGTCCGATTGGACCCAAAACGGACGTGTGACCTTCTTTTAGGATTCTAAACATGATCTTGTCATTGGATCATGTTAATCTTGATCCCAAAGTGGTGAAATACTAACCCCGCTCACTCATGATAGGTTCACCAAATCTCACGCTTCTCGCACCGGATCTCACCCGTACCGAGCGTGAGTCCTTTTACACTACAGGTAAGTGGGGAGAGGACGTTTGGCCTTGTTTCAAGGCATTGTTTGGCATTCATTTAATTGTATATAGACTAGCCATGTCATTATGAAAATGCTATGTAGATTAGTCATTCTCACATTGTTATGCCATGCGTGTTGTGTTTATTTCCTAATTTTCAAGTGATGATATGCTTATGTGATGAATGTTGACATCATTGTGATGATGCATTAATAGACTAGAAGCCGGAGTCGGCTTGAAAACGAGTGCATTGGTGGCCTGTGGTATGGGACGCGGTGGCACTATGCAATTGAGTGAATATTTGTGAATACAGGAGTTGAATATTCCCAAAAGCGCCGGATCGTTGAGTGAGATCGCGAGTGGAAGCGTCAAAAAGCTCTCCAAAATCGCCTGGGAGGGAGAGAGAGAGAGGAAAATAAAGAATAGGAAGAACAGGCTTAAAAGGCCCTGTTCAAAAATCCCGCTCGGGTAGGACCGACGGGCATCAAGGGCCACCCGCCACGGTGACCAATTGATTGAAGATTTTACCGGTACGAACCGACAGAAGCCGCAGTGTCACCCGCCGGTTGAGAGAAAACTTAAAAAAAATGGGATTTTTGTTATTATTATTATTATTAATAAAATTATTATGATTATTGTTATTATTTTTATAATAATATGTTATGGTCAAGTGGGACCATTGACATACTTGTTGAAGCACTAACCCTGTATTTTTGGAATCAAGTTATGTTAGTTGCGTATCATCATACACTATAATACCTTATGTGTTGGCATATAATTGTGTGCCGATATCAATTATATGGTGTTTAACCAATATGATGTATGATATGTTCCTGCTATGGATACGATGGTACATACTAGATCCTAGAGAATACACGAGGTACCTCGGTGGTCCTCGTCCCGGTACGACCACCGAATCCTGTGGAGGTCCCGCCTGTAGGCAAACCTCACTTCCACCACCTCCAGAGACCTTGGTCGGTGGGACATGGGGACCCACCTATGACTACACTCCGACCTCCACCTGTATTACTCCGGGATGTTGCTACCATAATTCAACAATACAATAGGCTTTTCCAAAGAACAAATGCTTCAGCAATAGCAAGCATTTATGACTGCTATTCAGCAACAATTGGACCTTTCTCAATCAGGTCAACCTCCCCGGATACTTACTCCACAGGACCCGCCTGTAGGGTCTGGAACAGGGCCACAAGTGGGAGGTACACCTCTAATTCCGTCATTTAGTATTCCTCCGTATGGGGTGCCCCCTCCATACTCTTACTATTCGACTTATGCTCCTAATTACCCGCCGACGAATAATACGTCAAAGGTAGTGGAGTCATTCAAGAGGAACTTGCCACCTGTATTCTCTAAGGTGGGGAGTGATCCTCTGGAGCCGGACCAAAGGATCCAGGAGCTAGAGAAAATATTTGAGGTGATTGAGTGCACGATGCACAAAACTCATTTTAAGGGGTTGCAACTCAAGAAGGAGGCCAACTCTTGGTGGCAAGCCTCTAAGCCCATATTAATGGCCGCCCATCCGAACCCACCGGGAACAGCTCAAGGAGTTGTTCTTGGACAATCATTATCCACGCACTTCGAGACCGCAAGGAGACTGAATTTATGGCCTTAACTCAAGGAGGTAAGACTATCCTTGAGTACCAACAGAGTTTGAGAGCTTGTTCCATTTTGCCCCTAGGCATAGGAGGGCAGCCAAGAGAAGGTCATGAGGTTTCTAAAGGGCCTAAAGGCATCCATTGGGTCTGCATTGAGGTCCTAGATTTGACCGACTATGGCGACAGTGTAGCCAAGACCATGGAGGATAAGGTATGGGGAAATACCCTCACCGACTATGGAAGAGAACAAATCCATTTCGGA